>BMAW01018296.1:119757-130337 GCA_019974015.1 Nephila pilipes | reverse complement strand
ATATATAACGTAATTGATCCTGTTAGGAGGAAAACAGTCAAGTGTTAACTTCATTCAAACGAAGGAAGAAAAGTTGATGACAAAAGTAAAGACCGAACTTAAGAAAGTCCAACTATAAAAATGTTTCCGTGTTCTTAACTAGTTGAGACAAAGTGAAACGTCATTGTAAAGTATAAAAAAATAAGAATTAAAAGAAATATATGTTGTATTTGTCTGGGGAAATAGGAAAGACAAATTATAGATTTTGAAAGTAAGTAATCAATTTATTCTAATTTGAGAGGTAAAACCTTCATTCTTTGATGTAATAAATTATTCAAATAAAATAACTTTAGCGTGTATAATAAATGTTTTGCACACTTGTTTCTAATCTCATGCTTATTGTTTATTTTAATAAATACATCGATAAATAATATATATATATTTCACATATAAACTAAAATTACATTTTAAACCAAACTAACTACTACAATGAAAATGAAATAAGTTAAGATAAAATATATGTTTGTGTAAAAGTTATTTTTTAATTGCTTATTACTTTTCATCAAACATTTAGTTAAGACCTGCAACAGATAAATTGACGAAGATTAATTTAAAAATTCGTGCTTGTGTGGGTACCGAAAAAGTATGAAAAAGTTAGTAACATTTTGGAATGAATCTCTCACAGATATCCATAAACATAAATATAAATAACACAGTATTTAAAAAAAAAAATAATTAAATTTATTAAGCATTTTTACGATAGCACATTTCGAAATATGCATATATATATACGAGGGCTATTCAGAAAGTAAGAAACGTTTTGGAATTAAAAAGAAACTAAGTACAAGAAAAAAAAAATTATTATATACATCAGAAAGAGCGACAAAAATTCTACTTTTCTACATAGTCACCAAATTGAAGCACTTATCATAGCGGTGGACAAGCTTTGAAATTCCTTCGTCATAGAATTCTGCAGTCAATCTCAAACCACAATGTCCGTGAAAGTAATGAAAAACTAAGCGAAAGCTCCGTTATTGCGAAACAGCGGTTTTCACGAATCTTTTCATCAACTTTAGCGACCAGTTCGTCAGTCACAATGCTAGGGCATCCAATCTTCTCTTCATCGTGAACGTTAACTCGGCCATTTTTAAACTGAATGCACCATTTCCGGATTGAAATTTCATTCATTACGTTGTTTCCGTACACTTCACACACTTGCCGATAAATTTCCATAGGATTTAAGTTTTTTGCCAATAAAAACCGTACCACAGACCGCACTTCACAACTGGCGGGATTTTCAATTGCAACGAACATTTTAAATTTCAATATCGAAAAAATGGGCAGAGTGGAAATGCTCCCGTTGAATTGGCTGGACGCCGACTAAAATGCCGAGCACGCAGACATCAAAATATAGATGATCGGCGCGTGCCTATTGACGTCAGACGGAAACGTTCCTTACTTTCTGAATAGCCTTTGTAAGTGTAGACAGCAGTTTTAATATACACATGACATAGAAAGAATTTAAAAATCTTAAAACAAAAAGTCAAACTAAACTTTTATGGAGTAAGAACTACACATATTTGAAGCATTTATGTAAGAGATATGTTTCCTTAACATAAAAAAGTGGAAATGAAAAAGGAAAAAACACAAATAAAATCATTGTAACGAGAACTAAGGAGCCTGCAGAGATAGATTTCAGAATTTGAAAAAAATTTGAAATTAGAGACATTTTCTCAATTCAAAATTCAGGTGTTACAATGTTTGATTTTGTTGAAATTATTGAATTTTTTGCAAAAGTCGAATTGTTTACATGCATATTTTTCCTGTCTGAGTTGAGTACTAACGCCCTGAATATCAGTGGTAATGCCTATAACGAGTTTGTCCTGTTCCACGAAAGCCAGTTTGTTGCTGTTAAGGGGACTCGGCACCTTTTGAACATTTTTTTTTATTTAAGTGTTTAAACTTATCTTTTGTGTATATTATTAACAGTTACTGTTAAACAAAGTAATTTTATCATGAAAAAAAGGGCTTAATTTGATAAAAATTTTAAAAATTAAATTTTTTAAAAAAATTTCAACGATTTTAAAATTGCTTTTTCTTTCATAATTATCATTATTTTGACACCAAAAGTTTTTTTTCATGCTCATAAGAATATACGTAACACCTCTAGGAATCGATTTTGCAATAAACAAATCAGTGTTTGGGGAAAACTGATTTTAAATGAGTGTTGGGGAAAAAATTAAAAACATACATCTATGGAAAATAGATAAAAAAAAAACATGATTTCTGCTACATTTTTTATTATAATATTTTTTCTATTCAAAATATTGAAAAATGAATTCCTTATTTTATCAAGCATATTATAACAAACAAACACACCAAAATTCAAGTTGTTTAATAAATTTCTGTTTAGGTTTTGTAGCTTTAAAGTCCATGGTTTCATGAAAAATCCCAAACTGAGAAAACGCTATTTAAATAATAATAATCAGTAACAAAATACCAAAACAATGTCTAATTTTTGTAATAATTTATAAATATATTGTATAGATATATACCTTTAAAAAAAAGCATAAAACTGTTCAATTTGAAAGCATTTAACAAAAATATAAGATTTTATAAAAAATTTGTCTGAGCCCGAAATTGAGAAAAATTTAAAAATCTTCATCTGATTGCTCTTTGAAAGAAACATATATTAAATATATTTAAAAATAAATGAAATATATAAGATAAATAAAGTAAGAGTATATGAAATGTACAATGGAAAATTTAAAATATTTTGTAAAATTTATTTTGCTACTTAATTTCAATAACTAATATAAAATAAAGTAAAACATGTTTTATCTAAATTCTACTATTTTTTCAATCAGATCGTTTCAAAACTTCGCACAGCAAGGTACATTTTGAGCTAAAAATTGAAAAATCGATATTTTCATCGATTTTCGGCATTTGAAAGGTGCCAAGTCCCCTTAACTTTAAAAACATCCTATAACCCGGAATCGTTATTGAAACAATGCAGATGGATAGATGTTTTCCGTAACTGAAAAATAAAATTAAAAACATTTTTAGTAATTCACAGAACATGATACGATTATTTAAAGAACTACACAAGTATTGATTGCAATTCAACAACCTCTAAAAAAGTGATGTATTTTGAATTGAACCCCTATTAAAAAACCAATGAATGTAAATAAATGCCTTTAATAATTTTTTTTATCCAAGATAACCGTTATCGAAACAATGCAGAAGGATAGCTGTTTTCCATAAACGAAAAATAAAATTAAAAACATTTTTTAGTAATTCACACAACATGATATGATTATTTAAAGAACTACACAAGTATTGATTGTAATTCAACAACCTCTAAAAAAGTGATGTATTTTGAATTTAACTGCTGTAAAAAAACCAATGAATGTATATAAAATGACTTTAATAATTTTTTTTATCCAAGTTGTTTAATTAACATTTATAAGAAGCATTGTAAATACGAAGATCTTTATATTAGTTATTTGATGACAATTTCATTTTCATATAATTTTTATAGGAGTAATACACCTATCACCACACAATGCAAAGTAATTTTATGACAAGAATTTTACTACTTTAATTTAGATATATCTGGAACTTGGGTTTTTGAAATACTATTATGTATCATAAGGAACAGTTATGAAAAGCAAAATTCAGTTTTGAGCCTATATTAAGCCAGGAGAAAGCTTAAATACTTCTTCGCCCCAAGTCACTCAATTTTTATGTATCAAATAAAATATTAATTTTTTTTTTCACTGGAAAATATTTTTTCTTACCTTTCCATTTAATTAAGAGTTCACGCAATGTTAATTTTTCATTCCTTTCACATTAATCTTATATTTTATTCATTGCAATTTTTTTTTTCTCTTTAAAGGATCGGTATTTTTTTTCTCGCGAGTGAAATTTTTTAAATATAAATACTTCTTTTCCTGAAGTTAGAAAATTATCATTTTTCTTACGCAGCTAAGCATATACTACTTTGAGTCTTTTCAAAAAGGAAAAATCAATTTCTGTGAAGCAGCAACTCAACTCTACTCTGCTTGAAATACCCGCTTGGTCAAAATAATTCAATATCTCTTGAAAATTTAACCATCGATTAAGAAGCAACATATATGAAATATTATTCCGAGACGAAAAATTTTATTTTTGTCTCTTTTCCATCTAAAATGTTTATCTTTCATTACTATGGAGCAGGTGTTTGTTTCAATGGAGAAATGCTAGGATGGAAGAATTATGTTTAAATTATGGTTCCCAAGTCATTTGTTATAATTTAGCCTTTTAAAGTTTTTTTCATTGGAGAAAGTTCCTTTATTTTAGTACTAGATATGGTAATTGTTGCGCTTTTCAATTATCTTAATTGAATGCGTGAAATCTGATGAATTTGACAGATAGTCCTTTAAATATTTAAGAGAACTATTTTATGAGTATTTTTAGAAGAATTTTATGAAAGAAATATCTTTAGCAGGGTAGAGTAGATCAAATAATTTATCATGTTTTAAAAGCATAATTTTTACTCAGATAAGTATGACCTTCGAATTTCAGTTCAATTATCGTAGTTATGATGGACTTGACGGGTAAGGATTTGAATTTTTAAACACAGACTATTCTATAAGCAATTTTAGACAAACTTATGAAATAAATATATTTCAGGTAGTTAGATAATATACAACGATCTCCCGAAGTTAGACATAATTCTTAAAATGCAGAAAAATAAGAGAAAATATTGGTGATTAAAGTATCTGTACACCTTTAAAACGTCATTTTTGTCAAAATATTTTGATTTTCTAATTTTAATGTCAGCTTAAAATATAAACTGTTTTCTTTCTAATAGTGTTTCAATTTTGCTTATACCTTATTTAGGACTTAAGTTACAAAGATTTGAATTTTACTCGGTAGCTAATTTTTAATTGCATTTGAAAGTTTGTTTTTGATTTTTCTCAAAACGAGTTTTCTCGACATATTCACATATGGCAACGAAGATATCAGAAACAGTTATGAAACAAATTAATTTAAATTTTGCAAGTATCATCCTTATATAGTTTTTAAGAACCCCTACTACTTTCATGGTTATAAAATTGGTTATATTTTAGTAACAAAGGTGTTGATTATATATTATTATAACTTCTTTTTGATTTTTCATTGTTATTTGACTCGAAAACTCGAAATTGTAGTAATATGATTTTCATCATGAAAATAGTACCAACCCCAAAAATGTTATGAGGAATAAGATACAATTTACCGTATAATGATATTTTTGTTTATATTTGAGTTATGAGCGTTATTCTGATAATCAATTTATGTACTATTTTCTCCATGTTTTCCTCTCCAATTTTTTTTTTCTTTTTGAATTAAAAGCAGATTATTAAATGCGATTTTCTGAGTTTTAGGTTATACATAAGTATTAAAAAATAGTTTGATAACAAATATCAATGTATTTCAAAAAGAATTTTAGAAAGCATTTCAGTCGACGTCTTCATACGTAAACGCTCTGCTCACGTTAGGATGCTGAAAAATTGGATCACCTAGCATAAGAATTTCCAATAAATTTCATGCAAGTCATGTTTGTTGGTAATGATTAATCAAAACTATTGATGATATAAAAACAATGGTATGCATGTCATGGATATGCACGAATCTCCACATTCTCAATGGAAGTGACTTGATTTCTGAATTTTCATCAAGGGTGAGCTTGATATAATGACAGAAGTTTCGAAATGCGGGAAACGTTACCGACAAGCAGTACCAAGTCGACAAGACTGATGTATGGCATTAAATGCGTGATGTGAGACGGACAGTTGGGCCAGAGAACTAGGATCAGCGCTCTCAGCCACCTTCTATAGTACGCGGTTTCAGACAAACTGCTCACAGGAGGATCATTCTTGTTAGCTTACGCCAGACGATCGGAGGTTTGAATTTCAGTCACATCTGCGGATAAACACGATCGTTTAAACTGGAGTTTGGTACGTCAGAACTAGATTCGGCACAGTAGGCCTATGTGATATTCAGTGAGAAATCTCGTTTTAGTATTAACGCTAATTTTTGTTGGCTAACGATACAGCGAGATTATGCAATAGTTTCATGAAAATACATCGTTTTTTACCATGTGAAGTCATATCTTAGAGAGGCATTCTGCTGAAATTTTGAACAGACCCATATATATTTTCGAAAGTTTTGTGACTCTTTAAAGACACAAAGATGAATTTCTTGAACCCTGTGTCCATAAGTTTCGAGAGATGAGAACGTGGAACGCGATTTCGTCCGAAAAGCATCACGGAATGTTATCCTTTATTATAAGGGGTGTCCATGGTGTTTACACGTAAAATGCTGAAAAATGGTAATAATCTCATATCTTTATGACGGTGTCTGTTTCAGCTAGAGGATACAGATTTTAATCTCTTGCATTTTACGTTCCCCTATAGTGAGATGATGTTGACCCTGACTTCACATTGAAAGATATTAACGTGCCTTGTTACAGCACAAGCCTAATCAATGATTTCAATGAGAATGCCTTAAGGGGGTCACTTCACGCAGCCTTTTCCCTATCTCTGTAATGTTAAAAATGACCAATTTTAAGGAACATTTTTAAAAAATTGACTGGTTGTAGAGTTACCAATTTTTTTGTGTTCATTTATTGAATAGTTATTATTATTTTAATGAGAGATTTTTTTGAAATTTTGATTAGTTTTTTTTTAAAAAATTATTATGTGTTTTAACACGTGAAAAGTTAAAAAACAAAGAAAATTTGTGTACATTTCAACCTCTAAAATTTTTTTAAAAACTTTTTTTGACAAAAGCTCTCATTAAAATATTCCTTTATGTACTAGTAATACATGCACCAAATTTCAAAGCTATAAGATGAGTAGGTTTTTCAAAAATGCTCCTTTTGTGTTGAAATTTACAGTTTTGAGATAATGCAATTTAAAGTACAAACTTACCATTCACTAATAGATATCAACACCAAAGCTTGAATTTCTTGGGTAATCTGCTAAATCATCTTCTTGTCTACATTTTAATAGTCTGTTTTTAATTCTAGCTTTATTGGTTCTTTGTAAAACTGCCTTTTTTGCTTTCTTTATGTGAACATGATCGGCTTCTTGAAATGCTCGACATGTATAAAATCCAGGTTGAACATTTAATAAACTTAAAACTTTTAATTTTGTAATAAATCCTTGATTAAATAGAGATATTGCTTCATACTTTCCAGCTTTTAATGTTCCTAATTCTACATATACATTTATTGAGATTATGTACCAGATGATGCTATTTAAATTTGAATTTTGCCATTTAGGCATTTAGAAAGTAGTTCAGGACATAAAAAATCTCTAACTATTGCTTAAACTGCTTTCTAATGTTATATAAATCCTATTTAGCATCCGTTAAAAAGCTAATAAAATAGCTCTTTGAGGTTAAATATGGAAAATCTTTGTGCAGAGTTCATGGCTATTAAAGATGATCACACACATTTTTTAAACTGCAGCATCATGTTTTAATTTTTATTCGCTAATATCTGAACTCCAATTATGTCCATAACAGTTTTCTTTCATACTTTTGTTTTTTGGTATTATAGTTATTGTGTTATTGTTTTTCTGTGTTGTTTTCTTAATTGATAGCGTTTTTACCACCGCATGTCATATTTTCTACCTTTTCAGCTTAGATGTCCTGTTTCATGTGATAATTACCAAATATACTTCACTTATATATATATATATATATATATATATATATATATATATATATATATATATATATATATATATAAATGTGTGTGTGTTTCTATTGAAGCAAAATTTTTCTAAAATTCTATTGGTTGCAGTTATATGCTTAAATATAGAGATATTAATAAAAAAAGACAGTTAATGATAGATACTTATATAATAGTTTTCTAACTTCAAGTGTTATTTCTAAATTAGACATTACACTAATAACAATGAAATTTTACGTTTTTCTCAAGGGATGCTCAGTAATATTTTATTGTATTTATTGAATGATGTATTGTTTAAATGCATCTAATACATTGATTGCATCTCAATAAATCCATATTGTTATAAAAGTGTGCATTTATTAATCAGATTTATCATATATTACAAAACGTACTTAAAAAATCTACAAATAAGATATTCAATAATTTTTTGTTGAAAATGATAGATTTCTTTCAGATATACACTTATTATGACGAAAATACGGGGAAAACTATTATAGAATTTTATTAGCTGTCTCACCTCCATAAATTGTTTGATGTAGTTGGTATGTAATTTTTCTATCAAATGCATTTTTAGAAAACACATAAATCGAAGAAAAACTTTTATCCAAATCACGAATATTGGACTCATTTAGATATTTCTAGTCCTTTATCTCTTGTGAGAAAATTTATTCATCAAACCTAAAATTGATTACATTGAAGGATTTAGTTTTTTTGTGAATCTTTAAAAACTGATTGGATTGTAATACAGTTAAGTACGGAAGACCATTGAAATCACAGAAATTATTTATTCATGTGTGAAAAAAATATATTAATAGTAATTTCTTAAGAATGTAATAAATGTTGATTGTTTAAAACAGTTTTTATATGATTTTTTTCCCATTTCACAGTTTATAAAGGAAAATTAAAGAGAAAAGTTTTAAAATTTAAGGTATTTTGTATAGAATTACAAATATGACAGTTTTCCGTTCATTATTTAGATTATTTTTGTGGTTAAATGGATATTTCGAGTGTAATAAAGAAATATTTAAAACGTTTTAATGTTCGCTTTTTATTATGATAATAATTTTATAGGATTCTCATGTAATTTTTACATGTAAATGTGAGTTTTAAAACTTAATTTTATGTCATAAATTTTTAAATATTCTTTTCTTTTTGTTTGTTTTACATTATGTTTATTATTATTATTATTTATTTATTTTTAAATTACTTATTTTTAAATTATTTATTTAGTTATATACTTTCAAATAAGCGTACTGCTAAAATATAACTAAATATTGATTAACTAAATTTGAATTAGAATATTAGGCATAGTAATATCTTTCTAGAATCCATGCAGGTTTAATTTGATATAATTTGAATAATTTCATCTTTTTCCAGAGATAATGAAAAATAATTTCAAGAAATACACTTAAGTATTATTTTACCATCAATTGTATTAAAACTTTTTATTTCAGATCAATTCCAAAATAAATCGCTATTTTCAATGAAATAAAATATTTATTATTAATAATCAAATAAGATACAATAGCAAACTACCATTAAATTCAGATATATTCCAGAATCATTATTATAAATATTTGCGACTACATTCGAAGAAAAATATTTAGTAAACTCTTAATTCTTCTACAAATCTTTCCTAAATAGAAATCAGCTTTGTCCTCGAATTTCAAAATTTATGCAAGCCAATCACATTAAAAGATCTCTTGATTGCTTTCCGAATAGAAATGTGAATTCTCCGAAAAAGGTTCCGAATGCATTTTCCTAGTACTCCGATATGCTGCACCCCAATCGATTGATACTATAAATTTTCTGATGCACTCTCCCTCACTTGTTCTAATAGTCAACCACCAATTGTGAAGTAATATTCTGAAGTTAATATTCTGAAACAAAAAGCAAGCCCGGGGGTGAAATTTAAAGTCTGATTTTTAATAAAAGTGTTTAATAGTGTATCTTAAAAATTTAATATCCTTACATTTTAAATTTTTAAATAGCAAGCAAAAATAACTTGTTCAATGAATAAAATTATATTTTGAATGAGGTAAAGACAGAAGTAGTTATGCTGCAGTTGATAAACATGCGCATATTAAAAGCCATAAGGTTTAAAGGCTCCCAAAATGGCAACCCAGAGTATGTTATGTCAGCTCCATTTAATCTTTCCCGCAGTAATCAAAATTTTCTCCAGTTTGTCATATCGTAGCGAGAACACTTATAAAGGAATTAAGTGGTGTTCATTTTAGTTCCAACATATTTGCATAAATTTCGGATAATGAACGCCCACTCGTAGTTTAATGCAATTTCAATTACTCTGCAACGACTCTAATGTATTTCGGACATTGAACTTCCAACAGAAGTTGGAGAAAACAAGAAGCGCGTTTAATTTATGGTATGTGTAATAACATCATTACATTTAATGTTCAACATTTTTTTCATGCATAATAATCAATTATAAAATCAGAAAAGCGTGTAATGTAACTTTAAATATATTAAAATTTATATCATGTGTTTTGATCTCTCAAAATTTTCTTTCCTTTCCTTAAATCTGATCGTACAATAAGAGATACTACACAGGCTTAGTATTCTATTTTTCAATGAATATTTTAATATAGTATCAGCAGTAATTTTCCACATTTTAAGACTTCAGCATTCGTTGTTCTTTGAAAAAGTGTAAAATTATTCAATACTAATTTGAAAGAACGGGAACTTAAGATTTGCTTCTTATTAATCGAAAAAAAATGAGTTAGTCCTTAACTTACCATCTTAAGTGAAAAATACAAAAAAACTTAGAAAATAAACACCACACACACACACACACACACACACATATATACATATATATATATATATATATATATATATATATATATATATATATATA
>BMAW01018296.1:63797-119747 GCA_019974015.1 Nephila pilipes | reverse complement strand
ATATATATATATATATATATATATATATATATATATATATATATATAACAAGAGAAACAATTTAATACGTAACCATGAAATGTAAATAGATATATTTATTTTATGCGCGTGTATCAAAAGAAAATATTTCTTCTTTCACTAACAACCTGTGAATGTTACTTACCGAAATGATAGCCCTTGTGCATCTGTGAAATTGCATATCATTACCAACATTCAACTTTCATCAAGAATATTTCATGCAGAAATAAAACCATCCAACTGAACAATAACCGAAAGCACTCAGCAATAACCAAATCAACTGAACCTCCCACACTTCAAGGAAAATATTTTAATTTACTTACTTATGCAACAGTTGGTAAAGGAGATTTTCCACCTTTCTTTTCTCTTCCAGATAATCAGCTGTCCTCACTTCGACTAAGATTTCCAAATTGTTAGCATACTGCTCCATGCGAGACAATAGATTGTCCAAGATGTTGCAGCTCTCGATTTCTCTACAAAAGGGAGAAAAAGAAAGGAATTTAATAAAGGTTGATTTTACCTGAATTCTTGTTTAATGGCCTTACCGAGTTGCAAGTGATAAGAATTATGAGGCATTGATTTTGCTTCGCGGATAATTTATTTTATGCATTATTTTCTAGTAATACCAATATACAAAGTATAAACTTACGTGCGAACTTATTATTCTGGATAATAAGAAACGTAAGAGGATGAAATATTTTGATTACACACTTTAATGTATCTTCCTCTCGGAATTGTTTTCGCTTTTGCATAAAATAACGATAAGAGAAATTTAAATTCTACTATTTACTAGAAAAATGCATTCTGCTTTACACTGGCTGATGCTCCCTTACTATGGAAAAATATTCAACAATAATATGAAATAAATAGTTTAAGAAAGATATAAATAATTTAAAAAGTTGCATAATTACCTTATTATCTGAAAATTAACACGGCACTATTATTTTTTGTAAAAATAGTTAGAAACACGTTGATGAATTTAATGCTATCAATTCATTTCATGCAAAAAAAAATTCAAAGAAAATATAATTAAGTCAGATAAACATTTATTTAAAATAATTTACACAGGTTATATTCATGGCAATAAAATTATGTAAGGTAAAGCAAATTATGAGACGTAAGGAAATTAACAAGAAGTAAATTCTTTCCAATGTTACATTCTATTACTAGAACTCAAATTTGGAGTGAATCAGTGTTTTAACGGGAAATGATTAGTCAAAAAGTACCGCTAAATTCGGGCTAATACGATATTAACATTATATAAAGCATGAACTTATGTATTGATTTTGTTGAATATTCTATGCTCAAAAAGTTATTATGTGTTTAAATGCTACGAATTTCTAAATGTGTAAATATGTTTAGTATTTTTTTTATTATGGTTTCTTTATTTTTGAATTAAAATTCGAACCCGTTTACAGTACAAGCGTAAATTAGTATCCTTTCTTCTGTATGAATGTTGTACAAATACCTCTTACAGATGTTTTGGGTCATATATCGCCTAGTTTGATATCAAAGATTTGACTTAAGACTAACCATACTTTAAAAGGGTCCTTGAGTCAGGATATTGTATCGTGGAAATCATAATTTTAAACAGATATCTTTATGGCCACCAGTGTCCTTATGAAAAGATTAAGTTGGACAGTCATTGTACGGTAGTAATGAATGCTAAACAGATTAATTTCGAATGCTCATTTTTAATACGTCGAATAATTATCACAGGAGTAAGATGATAAAAGTATAATAATTTGACTACAATATTTTAAATGTTAATTAGTTCAATTGATTATTATTAACGAAATGTTTGCAGATATCGATTTCTGTCCATCTAAAACATGTGGTCGAACATAGCAAACACAGATCAGAATTTTGAATTATTGTCAATTTATTTGATGCATATATATATACATGAAAAATATAAAATACCGCTACTAATACTATATAGCGTCAGTCGATTTTTCTGCTTCAGTATTATGAAATTTTATAAACGAATTATGAAATTCTTCAGTATTATGAAATTTAAATTCAGTATTATGAAATTTTATATATCAAGCTTGCTTCATATTATGTAATTTTATGAACGCATATATCAAGATTGCTTCATTATTATGTAATTTTATAAACGTCAATAACTCCCGAGTCTAATATTGAAAACAACATTTTTTTTGCAAAAATTTTTTTTATTCATCAACATAACACCTTTTGTTAATCACCTTTTAGGGTGATACAATCGTTCAACAGCACCAAATCTTTTTCCCCATTTCTTAAAGAGAAACTTTTTTTGTTGCGAGTAAATAGCGATAAACAGCTTTCTGAATCATCGACTCGTTGCTGTTTTTGTTCCATCGAAAGCAATCGCGGCACCCACTTGGAAAAAACCTTTTTCACTTCACTTCAAAAAACCTTTTTCAGTAAATACACTTTCATATGATATCTGTGTCATCTCAGCAATTTCACGGAGCTTCACTTTACGATCTTTGATTATAATTTTTGTCACTTCACTCACATTTTCCGGTGTAACGGCTTCCACAGGTCTACCCGAGCGTTCCGCGTCAATTGTGTCGGTACGACCACGTTTAAACTCGGCAAACCACCGACAAATCATTGCTTTGGATGGACAAGAGTCCGGGTAACATTTTTCAATCCATTGTTTCGCTTGTACGGTGTTTTTACCCATTAAAAAACAATGTTTTATCAGAACACGAAACTCGGTTTTTTTCCCTTTTTTAAGCAAACTACAAAACGACTTTACTCCAACCTCGATAACTCAACTGTTTCTGGTCCGATCGACTTAAAATTTTGACACGTTTCAAGCAAAGGTTAGTACTCTAGAAAGACCTGGTTACTGGTTTACTACGAGCGCCATCTCTGGGTTAGTCTCGGGAGTTATTGATTGAAGTGTTATATAACAAAATATGAACAATTTTACATTCAATATCCTAATGTTCTACTAAAGAATCTGAAAATAGGGTCTCTCCGTAGATTTCTCTGCCCATCATATTCTTTAACGATGAAAGAAGTATAGTTCAAACGAAGGTCGAAATCCAGTTTTCCATATTCATTTTTGTAAATAACAATTACGAGGTCTGTTGCCAATAATCCTCATGTTGTGCATCATGATCGTCTAAATCATATGAAAATTGGATCTCGCTGTGAGTTCTCCTGCCCGGGATATTCTTTTAAGATGAAACATATCTTTAGTTGTCTAGCTCCAAGGAATTTCGAAATCCAGTTCTCCATATTTATCTCTCCATACTATATGGATTTACGAGTTCGTCACCAAAACTCTTGCGTTCTTTTTCATCATTGACTAACAGTCTGCGAATTGGTTATCTAAGCGGGTTCTTCAGCCAGGCATATTCTTATAAGGGTGAAGATGTAAAGTTTGAACGATGCTCGAAATCTAGTTTTCCTTATTTCTCTCTCCATAAGATGTTTAATCACGAGTTCTGTCGCCAATAAACCTCGTGTTGTTCCTTATATTTAATTTAAAAGTCTGAAAATCGGATTTCTCCGTAGATTCTTCAGCTTACCATTTTCTTTTTTATAGGAGGACATGCCCAGTTCTTCACTTCAAACGAAAGTCAAAATCCAGTTTTCCTTCATTCTCTCCCCATACTACACCTAATTATGAGGTATGACGCCAGTAACACTCGTCTCATTTCTAAGTGCAATGTTAATAAGCAATCAACCAATAAATGAAATCGTACAATATTTTTAATTACTTTTCACAAATTCTCCATTAAATTGATTACAAACGTAAAAAAAGACATTATGCACAGTTTGACCACTTCAAGTCAAAACACAATTTTAAGATAAAATAAAAGAAAGAGTGAAGAAATCAACCACCTTAGACCCTCTTCCTAAAACACAAAGATTTATTGCATAATATATATGTATTGCAGAATTTGCTTCATTTCACTGGTATAATGATGTCACTAGAAATAAAATATATTGGTGACATGAATTTCTGTTAGGAGGAATACTATAGTCACATTTTAGTCGTAGTCACATTTTTCATCTTAAATCGCGTGACAAGTGGATATACGAGTCCATTCATAAAAATATAAGAGCAGAAATACACTTTTGTTTCAAAAGTAAGAAATACACTATACATGAAGCATTTTAAAAATACCTACTTCTTTCATATTTGTATGCCTATGATAAATTTAATACGACTTAAATCAATATTTCATTGAATATGTTGCTACGAGGTTAACAAAAATGAGACATTTGTGTAAATATATTTGATTGTATATTTGAATTTATAATTGGGCACCAAGTACATCATCTTAACATTATTATCGTTGTTGTTGATACCACAATCCAAAAAACTTTCACTGAAATTAAAGCATCTAAATAAAATCATAATTATAATTTAACTTCTTTAAATAATTTTATACATCTAATAAAACTACTTCTATTGTAAACAGGAGTGATTTAAAACTCATTTTGATGTCTAAGCAACTAAAAACAAAAGTCTTTTTTTTTGTTTAACTTTCTACAACAGGGTCATTGTACTTATATCCCTGATAGTATCAATTAAAAGGTGAAACCTTTTATTGTTATAATACCAAAAATAAAGATAAAAAATATTATAAATATTTTTTTTTAAAAAAATTGCAAAAATATCAGAAATCCAAAGATTTATTTTTAAGCATTCCCTATTAAAATGTGTTCTTGTATCACCATTTATTGACTGAAATGTTAATTAAATATTAGGATACAGTACAATACTTATTATTTTATAACAAAAAAATTATACACGCAAAATCCATTGAACTCTTTGACATTTAAATACTGTAAGAACATTTAATCTTATTTATAATTTTAAGTTTTTAATGTGTCTTTAAGAAGTAAGTAGGATAATTTATTTTAATACATATAACATGCATTTTCTTATGATCAGAAAACGATTTTAGAAAGGGACTATACATAAACGAAAATTGAAGACTATTGCAAATTTAAAATTTGAAAAAAAAAAAAAAATATTGTTATAACTTATATTTCGTACAATTTTAAATTTCATTTCCTAATAATCTGTTTTCATTTTATTTTGTTTAAATTGAATCAAATTTAAGCAAGAAGGATAAACAGTTAAATTATGTTTTACTCCACAATTTTTGTTATGAGTGAAGGTAGAAAAAAAAAGTTCTCAAATATATCCACATCTGTTATTTGAAATCTATAAAAGTTATTTTTTCAAGATGTGTTGATAAAATTATGCTGAATTTGCGACGGATTGTCATTTTCTTTGTGATTAAGAATCATAATCAGGTAATAATAATCAGGCTCGAAATCCTGAATCATTTTATTCGCTTTTAAATAAGCAACATAAATATAAATTAATATGGAGCAATTAAATGCTAATATCGTAAACCAATTTCATGATGGATTATTTATTTAACTTGGTAACTGTAGAGGCTGGATGTATATTAACCTGATGAGTTTTAAACAGCATTTCGGGATGAGATCCATATCAGGTACACCCGCTCAATATATCTCCATATACAGGGGGTTCCTGTGACTCACTTTAATTCATCTACCTCTTAGATTTTACATATTCCCCTTCCTCCTATTCAATACATTTTTTTAAATACTCAGACTAATTTTTCAGATATATACCTGTGAAATGTGGATTTTTAAAAGGAAAAATACGAGAGATTTAGAGTGCATGATTAAAGTTATTTATTTGAAATATATGACTTTCAACCCTACAACTTTTTTTTTATCTTTCTGGTAAAAGATGGATTCCACGAAGATAAGAACTTTCATTTTTAATGTAAAGAATGAATCAACCTTTTACTATGAATTTAATGAAGTGTTTCTCAGCAATGCCATGCATCATCAACTGAAACTTGTGATTTTCGCAAGGATCAATGTATGGATATTACGGCGAGTGAGATAACATGTTCCCTTTTCAATTCTATTAAAATTTCCTTGAAAGCTATTGTAAAATGAGCCGATGCCTTGTCCTACAGCTAAATCATTTTTTCTTATCTGGGGGACTATTACAGACGTTTTGCTAACAATGCAAGCGCAAATTGAGCATTTGTTGTTGGTAGCAGTCAATATTAACCATTTTGCAAAGTTTGAGAAGAAATTATATACAACGCAATTTTTATCCCACTAAAAACTGACTATTATTTCCTTCCCAAAGTGATTTTGTATTGCAATAGATATTTATGGTTAGTCTGGATCAACCTAAGATTTTCTTCGTAGCGATTATCAAACTGAATCCGTTTTTCATCACCTGTTTCGATTTAATGCAAGAAACTCTCCTTTGATGTTTGTTATGAGTTCACTATAGGCTTTTGATTCACCGATTCTCTTTCAGTAAAACCGTGTGATACTCGTTTTCCTACATTTTGAATATTTCCTATTGTTTGCAAACGCTTGCTTATACTTTTTAAGTGACATTCAATATTTCTCCAAATTAGATTAAGTTTGAGTAAAGTCTTCGTTCCAACAATGCGTGCAATATTGCTTCTCCAAATTTTTCCAGTGGTTCTCCAAATATTTTATTCACCACATATTATTCCTTCAATACTTATTACCAGCAAATGCGAATTTGAACTTAAAAGAAAACAAATTCTTAGCTACTGACAAAATTATTTTGTTATGTAGAATTTTTATTAAAACTTCAAGAACGATGACTTCGATATAATTCAAAACACATGTAGATGATGCCCAATGTAAACAGAAAAAAAACCTGAATTTTCTTAGCAATCTATTCAGTTTATTTAAATTCAATTTGCTATCAGAATCTACTATACTTACATATAAGGAATCTATAATAAATAGATTTAGTTTCTTTTTAAATAAAAAAAAAAACATAATGCATATGGGTCTAAGGATAAAAATAAGTATTCGCATGTGTGCTCAGGTTTAAAAATAAAAATTCGCATGTTATTGCTATATTTAAAACGATAAATTTTAGTATTTCAGTCTCTGGTTTATTGAACTTGATTTTAATGATAATTCCTTTCCGTCTGTTATCATAAAATATTGCTGTCGTAATAAAAACTAAATCGTCTGCATTTAAAATTTTTCTCCTCTTCTTTAATTAATAATTTTTTTTAATTTTAATATGCTAGTTCATTTTAAAGTAAATGTTCTGTTCTAATTACTGTTAAATACATCCTTTGTGGTAATAATATTTTTTTTTTCTTTTAAAGCTCTTAAATTATTTTTATTCTTTAAATTTCTCTGGTTTTTAAACCGCATTTTTTTTTTTAATTTTGTAACTCGATTTTAGAAGGTCCTGTTTATAATCCATGAATACTCATGCTATGCATTGTCAAAATTATTAATATAAATTATACATGCATAATTAGGTATGTAAAAATTTTACAATGTAATGGACACTTAAAAGTATTTTAACTTTTAAAAAGTTTCTTTAAATTTTATGAGCGAAAACATTTAATAGGGCACTTCCTTTAAATCATTCTACTATTCTACTTCTATTGTTAAGTTAAGTTTAGTTTAGTTTTATTAACGTCGCACTAGAAGTAACACGAGGGCTATTGGCAACCGACCTCGTAATTTTGTATCACGGTCAAGTGACGAGGACGACACCTGATTTGGCACCCCCTTCTGCTACTGTTTATTGTTAAAGAGTTCGTTAATGTAATTGTTACATTATTTAAGGAGTCTCAGAACCCTTAAACTTTATATTTTCAAATTTTTGGAAAACATATATTTGCTAGAAACCCATGCTTTCTAAAACTTTTTTGACCAAAAGCTTAACAATACTACCAGAACTTTTAGAATTATCGGCAAAAAATTAATCCTAGTTTAATTCGTCTTTTTTTTGTTATATTTTAACTTCAACTTTATTTTTCTCAAAACAAAACATTTTATCTACTATTTTTATTTACTCTGTAATTTTTTTTAAATGAGTAATATGTAAAAAAAAAAAAATTAAGTCAATTCCTACTTAGATTAACAAAGAAAATTTTCAATTTAGTTACTTTTTATTAAATAATTACAATTAATAAAAATATGTTTATACATATAACAGAATCACAATGTATTAAGTGGCAAAAGAAAAAAAAATTCCAGATATCTACACACTTCGTCACTGACGGTATTAATTCCTAAATTTATATCCTGCTAATATAATTTATATAAATATGTTGTAACAGAGAAATTTTTTTCTCCTATATAAAATTAAAATTAATTATTTGAAAATCAAATAAAAAAAATTTATACTTCGACGAGATTTGATCCGAAGGCATGAAGATTCTACTCCAACTTTGCCATTGCAAGACAAATGACATAGTAGAATCATTGGTTTGTTTCTTAATTCATTATGTAAATTAAATGGTCAATTAACGTTCAGACAAAAAAAAAATCGCCAAGTTTGGTAATGTTTGAAATCACACCAAGCGGTTGGGCTAAACTGAATTTTCACTAATTAAAATTAATTAAATGAATTAATGTTTGAAAAAACTGTATTAACAACAAGTGTCATCCACTACAAGCTTCAAAATATACATTTGAACTAGAGTGGATGAATAAAAAGTGTTTTATTAACGATTGAAAATTTGAACAAGAAATATAAATATATATAGGGAGAGTTTGAACTAATAGTAGGAATTTAAAAATATGTTCACTATAATGTAACTCACATAAATAAGCAATTCAAAAATAAATTTTTTATTCCAAATAAGCGATTATTATATGCTTTCAATATATATCGAAATTTCAAAATTTTTACTATATCTATAAATTTTAATATAGAATTTTAATAATATCTAAGCTATTTTTTCCTATTTTTGCAAACGTATTTATCACAAACCAGGTTATGAGTCTGGCTGTAGTAGCGGTATTTGAAGTTTTATAATTTTGTTTTCTATCAGACATCGTACAAAAAACAATAAAAATAGTTACATATAATTTTGTGGATTTTTATTAAAAAAAGTTACTATCCATCTAAATAAATATCCATGCACAGATATATCGAATGTATTTTACAAAACAAATAGAAAAATTTCGAGATTTTATATTGATTAAAAAAGTCATTGCATTTTAAATTCGTTAACCAGCATGATAATTAAAAACCTGAGAAATTGTAACTGAAAGTTTTCAAGATCAGTTAAGTGATTTAGTATGCTGTTAAAATTTTTTAAATTAATCGATAAATTATGCGGTCCTCACGGTTGAAATTTTATACTATATTTAGAAAAGTCACACAATCAAAATACAATATTAAAAACATTTTGGTCATTTTTAGGGTATTGTGCCCCCTCAATTTCTAAAAGTGAAATGAGAGGATATTTATATATTGATGCAACACAAAGTTTGTACGATATATTTGTTAACTTATTCATAAAAATGTAAAAAGTGTCTTCAATTTATTTATAAAAAGATGCAGAAAGGCATAAATGGAAAACTTTTTTTTTCGCTCCTGTGAAAATTATCGGGTCAAAAAGCGTCTTAAATACTACTGTTTCTAAAATTAAATAAAAAGTTTTTTTTAATATTTCTGGATTTTTCTATGTTTTTGTTTATGCTTCATAATTTTGATATTGTTTGTATGCATTATTACTTAAGATTTCATTTTTTTTTTCGTACTTAAAAGGACTAAATACCTCCTACAGCTTTTATACACTGAGGATTTTAAAATTCTTTGCACACGTTACAACTTAAATTTTCTTATTACTATTTATTTAAAAGAATAACGTTCCTCTTAAAAGCTTTATACAGAAACTAATTGGCATAAAATATATTAATTTTTGCGAAGGGAATCGAAGATTTACACAGCATTAAATAGAAAAACACTGCTAAGTTTTGAAGTTAGAAACCTATTTTTAAACTCATGCTAATTTGAAGTTCATAATTGAAATTTATTGATCCAATCTATATTTTTTCAATAAATATATAGAATCCTTAAGAAAAAGGTACCTAATAAAAATACTTGGATCAATACAAAACTATCCCACAAAGTTGTTCTTACTTCCAAAAGTGACAAATTACAGATTACACGTTTCAAAAACATATACTCTACTTGTCTTGAGTAAAAGATACGTTATGTCTTGTTTATTTCCGCAATCGGAACAAGTTTCATTTTCAGAGGGAAATGCTGCAATGAAATGTGTAATTGCTTCTTGAAAAGTGAAAGCTCTTTTTAATTTCGAATAGCAACAAGAACTTCGCTTTTTCCATTTTATGAAGCAATATGTAAGATGTCTTTTACGTATTTCTTGAAAACCCTTGACAGATACTTTTACTTTTACAGAAATGCAAGTTTTGATTAAAAAGTTAGGTTTGAGAAACAATTTTCCTAACATTTTTAATTAAAATTTACGTTATCTCAAGCAGGATTAAATTTGTTTTCAAAAATTGTACGAGATTATGTTTGTCGTTTACAAATAAACTTATGCCTTTTTAATACTAAACATATTATACATTGCTTTTTTAAACAATATAGTAATAAATACGCAAACAGATTTTGAGGTAAAAAATTCCTTAAATATGATAAATATTTATAATTAACTATTTCTAAAAAGGTGTTTTATTAATTAATATCGAATCCAAAACTAAGTTATAAGAAATTTTTAATGCATAATAAATAGAAAGGTAATATAATAAGATACACATGTTTATTACATATAGAAAATTGTATATGTAATATGATACTCGTACTTATGAACTCTAAGTTTTTGAATCAGCTACATGGAAAATTAATTTACAATATAAAATGTACTTAGGAAAAAATTCTAATAATTGTTTACTGTTTTAAGGAATCCAGAACATGCAAAGTATTGAGGAATACCATATCTAAGACTTCTTGTTTTTGTGATGTATATCTATCTAAATTATTAGTAGAGCTTAGATTCCTTGAGTGTCTATTAATGATTTTTTAATCATTTAATAGAGCTATATAAGTAATTTTTCTTAACGAATACATTTTTGTTTTCTCAGTCGAATATAAACTTGATTTGTGAAATATATTTACATTTAGGTATCGTTTTAAAGAAAACTATTACACGATTGGTTCCAAATACCTTATACTTGCATATTGGGTATTTATGCATTTAGTGAACTTAAAATATTTTTCTCTAAGTCGTGGAGAATGAGAATTTCTACTCGACTCTTGTGCCATAACTCAATCAAATATAACTAACACTGAAAAGTCAATAACCTACAAGGACAGACACTAGACAAATATCATACAACTATTTATTCAATAGCCTTGCAGTATAATAACTGATCTCCTGGATAGCACCCTGGATAGGTCCACCTTCTCAACTAACACCGAATTAATAGAGTCTTACCAAAATTTGCCCAGTTGAGGCTGACTTGTTTCTTGACTCTATTACGATCATTATCGCCCGTAGTAACTCTTGATATTGTCTACCGCTTGTAAGGCATATACTGAACGCTAGTGACACTCGACCTCTATCGTCTAAATTTCGCTTTGCTTATATATTCTTCTATCTAATTCATTTCACTTTATTTCTACCTGCCTCTAATTTGCCTAATCACGTTTCATTTGGGTTGGAAGAAACTGTTATTTTATGCAATCAATCTCAATTAAATTCCCCAAGGTGAGTGATGAGTAAACCGCGAAAAGCCCAACGTCCAAAGTAATATCTCAATTTTAAGAATTAATTTTTATGTTAAGAAAAAATAAATAAATTAAAATGTCCCAAATCATAAAGTATTATAATTTATTCAAAGAGAATATACTGTCGTATGATTAAAAATGTTGGTTTTCTAATTTTGGTGTATCCTTTTATATTGGTTTGGAGAGAAAGTTCTGTCGTATTTTAAAGAAAATATTTAAATTTATTTTTAAAATTATGTGTTTAATATTAATCAATTATATAAGCTCTGTTATTTGTTACAACCTTTTGCCATCTTTCAGGTAACCTGTGAATTCGTGTTTTCTAGAAGTTCTCGTCCTTGGAGTTAAAACAGTCAGCAACTGCCTTAGGAACACTTTCAAAAGACTGGAATTTTTTTCCGGTTAGATAATTTTGCAGAGATCTGTATAGGTAACAATCAGATGGTGCAATGTCATTTGAATACGGTGGGTAACTAAGGACTTCCCATCCTAACGCATTCAGTTTTTGTTGTGTCACCATTGCAGTATGCGGTCGAGCATTATCGTGGTGGAACACTATTCCTTTTCTGGACACTAATGCTGGCCTTTTTTCTTTGATATCTGCATTCAATTTATCCAGCTGATTGCAGTACAGATCCGCGTTAATGGTTTTCCCTGTTTCAGCAACTCGTAGTGTACTGGACCTTTCCTGTCCCCCCACAAAAAAAAGCAGTACTTTTGATTGATGGATACTTGGTTTTGGAACTGTTGCTGATGATGTTTCTGATTTGCAGTAAGATTTTTTTCTCTTAATATTTTCGTACAGAATCCACTTTTCATCTCCAGTAACCAGCTTGTCCAAAAATGGCTCCACGTTGTGTCTAATCAGATGTGATGAACACATTCTTACACGATCAGACAAATTCTTTTCCGTTAATTCATGTGGAACCCAAACACTTTGTTTTAACACAAACCCAAGACATTTAATGTGATCTCCAACAGTTGTATAATGAATGCCAAACCCTTCTGCAATTTCTCGACTTGTTAAATGTGGATTATTTTCCAACATGGATCGCAAAACATCATTATCGATCTTGGATGGTCGTCCAGATCGATCACTTTCTTGGAGGCTCAGATCCCCGGAACGAAATTTGCTAAACCGTCTTTGACAAGCACGAACATTTACAATACCTTTTCCTAATACTGCATATAAATTTTTACATGCAACCGATGCGTTGCTTCCATTTTGGAATTCATACAAAATGCAGTGTCATAAATGCACTTTATCTAATGACATGTTTTTCACTTTAAATATCACAAGTAAATGATGAACGGTAAAAAAGGACTCAATTATATTATGTAGCAGCTAAAAGAACAAAAAAAAATCCGAATGACTCACTAGCCATGTTTTTTTTTATTTACAAGAAAAATCACATGTCTATTTAAAATACGACAGAACTTTCCTTCCAACCCAATATATAAGGAGTTAAATATTTTGTGTAATTATGGAATATTATTTTTAAAAATGGTAACCAAATGCATACAGGCATAGAAATTCATGTCTGTATTCAGCTCAAAGGGAAGGAAAAGTTGTCTGACTAAAAATACATTTATAGATTAATAAAATGACTAAAGTATCAATATTAAGGACACGAAAACGTAAGCTCTATGAATAAGCTTAAAACATAAGTGATGCCCCAAAGAGAGTTTTAAATTCGGTATTTTATTTTTCCCCGCAAGACCTGATACCTTTAAGTTTTTAAATGATAAGACTACATTTAATTTCACTTCAAATCGTTACTATCCTGAGAAGGCGGAAGAACGGTTTTTTAGTTTTGCAGAGTGTTGACACCTCGCTCACGTTGGAAAATTCATCTCCTGTTTCCCTTGCAAGCAGAAATGGTTAAACCTGTCAGTACCTGATTCTCCGTGGATAGATTCTACACGTATTGAATATTACAGGTACATTCCAAACATTTGCAGATATGTAGACCTACAAGTGTGTACTCATGTTAATATTACTCAAAGTGATACCCCGGCATTTTCAAATCGGGCTTGCTAAATTTTTTTCTTCTGTGGCGTTAGATGAAGAAATGAGAAGATTTCAAAAGTTGTTACAGTACTTTTCATTAGATGAAGATACTTTTGGTGCAGAAATAGAAGATTTAGATAATAAAATTATTAGTAACATCAATCTGAGTAAA
The DNA here is from genome assembly GCA_019974015.1 of Nephila pilipes. Taxonomy (NCBI): domain Eukaryota; kingdom Metazoa; phylum Arthropoda; class Arachnida; order Araneae; family Nephilidae; genus Nephila; species Nephila pilipes. The sequence continues at coordinate 105,974 of BMAW01018296.1, read as the reverse complement.
AGAAGTGCTTTTTTGTAGAAAATAAGGCTTGTGACATAACTAGCTATCATAGGAAATAACAGAGTGTACAAGTTTCAGAAAGAATCCTTTCTTGTTTAGGGATTTTAAACGTCCAATAATGTTAAACAATGACTGCCTGGTGATACAGACAAGTTCAACATGAACTCCCTACACAAAGAATCCGTAATCAAATTCGGCCAGCTGCCTATAGGAGCTTGTTAAACTACAATTTCTAACAATCGCCAACAACCGACTACTCACTGTTACTGTAATATTCAGTTCTTCATCACCTTTAATCTAATCACTACTCTTCGTAAATTCAAAATAATATGCGTACATGGTGTAGCTATTAAATAATGAGTCTGACGCTGCTACAGAAGAAGTAAGCATGCGCCAAACACCAGCGAACAGCTATACAGTGTGAATCGGTCTCATTCTAACGCAACATTTCTCACTTGTGTAAAAATAAATTTGAATACCCGTAGCTTTCATTCGCATTAGACTCCTTTTGTTTCACAGAAGAAATGACAAATGAACTGCTGGGAAAATTCACATGAAACTTGTAATAACCACTACTGAAACTTATAGCTTATTAAAAGAAGTATATGTCAATGAATGTTTATTGTATGCACGCGTTTTGAGTAGCTTAAGCTTTTTTAAGATGGACGAGAAGACGATGAAGAGGATTCTTGTCCGGTTCGCCCTTCCACGTCAAAAACGGATGACAATATCGAGAAAAGGTAGTTCTCGATATTGTCTATATCTAGTTCTCTATATCTAGTTCGATCTCACCGTCTGTAATGTATTCGTGTGACAGCTGAGACAGTACGTATCTACTAAGAAACAGTACAGCAAATTTTAAGCAACGACTTTAACATGAAAAGCGGCACGTGTCATGAAAGAACCGACAGAAGCCCTCCAGCACTGTTTGAACAATGGAAGATTCGTATGGAGCATTGAATGGGTAGAGGAGGTTTGAATATTGAAGGTGATAAAAATTGTGAGTAAATATATATCAAACCAAAAGCTTAACAAAATAAGTCTTGTTATTTAATAGCCACAACTTGTGTGTATCTCATTTATTCATATTGCTCCATTTCTTATATTCAAAATAATATGCGTATACAGCGTTCCGTTTGATTAGAAAAGAGTATTAAATTTCAACATTATCGGAAGGTAAACAGTACGCCATTTACATGGAAAGTCTCTAACAGCCCAATATTGCACACTGTGAAACCCATACAATAAAGCTTTCAACAGGTCTTCATCAATTCTTCTTTATTGAAATAATTGATGCATAAAAAAGAAACGATAACCTACTAATATCAAACTATTAAATTAAAGTTGAATCTTTTAAAAATGTATCACTATTTAATCGTAATACTACTTAAAACTCGGAGCTGTAAAAAAAGGCAGTCGTGAAAATTATTTGCGCTTGAAAAAAACATAATATTGAACATGCACATTCCCTTCACATATTTAAAGTTACATAAAGATTTTGTTTTAAATGGAAATAATAATTATAGAAATTATTGAAATTGTAGGTAATGATAATTCAATGCAGTGTGAAAATTATTTGGTCTCTAAGTACTCCATTAAAAGAATCGAAAGAAAAAAAATGCATACAAGTAAATTACTCAAAGCCCTAACAGGCTCAAAATTTTGATCAATTTTATTTATTTTTCTTTTATATTACCTGATATTATAGATATTCATGTTATACATCATCTTTTATGAAAAGAAAATATTTTGTGAGCACTTTTTCATTTTAATCAAGAAGAATTTTAAGATTTTGTCATAGAAGTACTTGAGTACCTAGAACATAAGATACTTCATAACATATCATACTCGTCTTATTTAAGTGGCTACGATAGCAGAGTAATCATGATCGAGAATGCGCGTGTGGAGTTGTTTCCGTCGAGACATCGGTCTGAGTCCTGATTCCACTTAAGACTTGCCATGTAGCAGGACTGACGCAGGCTAAATCTGTCGAGGTTCAAAGTCCTTTCGCAAGCATATAGTGAGAAATTAAGAGAGGAAAATACCCTCACAGGCGTCATCATCGTCACTTGACCTAAATTCATAATTACGAGTTCGTTACTTACAATTATCTTGTTATTTTTATGAACAGCAAAAATAATCATTCTATCACTCTCAATTGTCTCATTTTTATTATAATTATTTATTAATGTACCTTTCTTTCAAAAAGAGGCTGAGCCAGCCAAGAGATGGTGTCAACAACGATCAGCTGTGTACTGGAGATTATGCACATTAAATCCATCAAGGCTCTGTCATTGTATGGAAATTTAGAAGGAGTAATATAAGTTCTGGTATGTCTTCGTCACTTGCTAAAGACTAATATTATAATATCAATCGCAAATAATATCGTATTTTTTCTAAGAGCGACGTTATTTAACATTGAATCAATTTCTATCAGAAAATATATTTTCCAATTTGTATCTTATTTTTTGGAATAAATCATTTCCAGCACGAGAAGGTTGTTTTTCGAACGATGGTCTCAAGAATGATTTTAGTAAATGAGTAAATATCCCTTTTTTACTTTTTGAGGGTAGACTGTATATATATATATATATATACTGCTGTTTGTAGAAAATGCAACACCATGAAAGAATCATCAGAATCAAATGAAATTTAATGCAGAAACGACTTGTACTGATACAAATAAATGATGAAATTTTCAAAACAAAAGAAACAAATTAAGCGTCCGAAATCAGTATTTGGTGCAGCCACCATGCGCTGCAATAAGTGCTGCTATACGACGTGGCATGGAGTCAAACAGATGTTGAATATCTGCTTGAGGAAGAGAATTCCATATCGCTTGTATGCGCAACCAAAGTTCGTCTTTGGAAACTGCAGGACGCGGATCACGAGCGAGACGCCGACCAACCATATCCCACACGTGCTCAATAGGCGACATATCCGGTGAATAAGCAGGCCAAGGAAGAAGTTGCATGCGTTGTGCTGAACAGAAGTCTCGAACAGTCCGCGCAACATGTGGGCGTGCATTATCCTGCTGAAAGATAGCTCCAGGGATGCCTTGAAGGAAAGGAACGACTTCGGGCTGTAGCACTTCACGGACGTACCTGTTGCTATTGAGATTACCCTCAATTCGTATCAAATTGGATCGTCCATGATACGAAATCGCACCCCAGACCATAACTCCGGGTGTTCGACCACTATGTCGTTCAATAATACACTCAGGAAGGCAGCGTTGACCAGCATAACGTCTAACACGAACACGGCCATCATGGGTCCACAAATTGAAGCGTGATTCATCTGAAAAGACAACTTGGTGCCAATCAGCTCGCCTGTCTCTGTGCTCAAGAGCCCACTGCCGACGCAGCCGTCGATGATTCGCCGTGAGGGGAATCCTGTATAAAGGCACCCTTGCACGCAATCCACGGCGCAGCAGACGACGACGAATTGACGAAGCCGACAATTGTACACCTGTAGCAGTAGACCAACGTGCTGCCAGCTGCCTGGAGGAAGCTGTGCGATCATTCACCACCATGTGGAGCAGGTGTCGATCATCGCGCTCTGACGTCACCTTCTGTCATCCAGTGCCTGTTTTTCGAGTTGTTCGGTGCTCGTCGGTCCACTGCTTCCAAACTCGCATCACTGTGGAACTGTTCCGCTGCATACGAGCTGCTTTTGCGCGATAGGAAAATCCTCCTTCTCGAAGGCCGATTATCCTCCCTCGTTCAAACTCCGTAAGTTGCTTGAATTTCTTATTCTTCCGTCGTGGAGGCATACTCAGGTCTCACTAAACGTTTGCCACTAACAAATAATCATAGACTTTTTTCTACGTCCCGCTACAGCACTTTATTTATACGCTTTCAGCATCAATTCAGAGGGCGCTGCGCGCGCCGCGCACGCGCGATGACTCTGAAACTTTATTAATTTGCATAATATCCTATAATTGACATTTGCTGCGAATTTCATTTGATTCTGATGATTCCTTCATGGTGTTGCATTTTCTACAAACAGCAGTTTATATATATATGAGCGTGTGAAGATATATAATATTAATAAAATTTAAAGTATTATCTTCTTCTCTGATAACAACATTTCTTAAGATTCTAATCTTGTTAGAAAGATGTATTTATTGTAATAATAATGGATGACGCCGTACAATGAGTTAGCAACTATTGTTACTACAAAGAACGAGAGGCAGATTGCTGCCTGACCTTCAGCTAGTAACAACATGTTTTTCTTGAGTAGATGTATTCTACAAGACATTTTATACAGCCTAGATAATCATATCTTCAATTCAATAAATCTTTTATTTATTCGAACTAAGAATCCCTATTATAATGACTAGTTTGTATCTATGTATAAGTGTGATTCATGTAGATTATACATGATATTTGACATTTTTATCCAAACCTAATAGGATGATATGTTGATTGAATATAGACCTAACTCGATGACCATTTCTGTAAGAATTAGATAAGTAAAATGAATATATATGTATATATATATTTGAAATTTCTGAATTTGAGTCCCATGTATTGCATTCTCATGGAATATTTAATTCATAAATAAACAAAAAGAAACTTTCCCCTATTGAAACATTTATTAGATTATATTTTTATGTCTTTTGATGCAAGTGATTTCTCCATTATTTCTTTAATTTAAAACATTGATCAAATGTCGAGATATTAATAATAAGCAAAAAAAAAAAAAAATCTACCATTTCTATTATGTAATAATAAACTCAGGCATTCAGGAAACAAACATTGTGATCTCAGGGAGGCTACTGGTACATGAAGACTTCTTACAACCGGTTTATTTTCAAAGCATTTTAATGTGATTTTTCCAAGACGTTGTAATCGATACAAGCTGTCTCTATCATAGAAGTAACACATCGATCAATAACTCCCGAGACTAACCCAGAGATGGCGCTCGTAGTAAACCAGTAACCAGGTCTTTCTAGAGTACTAACCTTTGCTTGAAACGTGTCAAAATTTTAAGTCGATCGGACCAGGAAAAAGGTTTTTTGAAGTGAAGTGAAAAAGGTTTTTTCCAAGTGGGTGCCGCGATTGCTTTCGATGGAACAAAAACAGCAACGAGTCGATGATTCAGAAAGCTGTTTATCGCTATTTACTCACAACAAAAAAATTTCTTGCGAAAAAAAAAAAAAAAAAAAAAAAAAAATAAAAAAAACAAATTTTTTTTTGGGGGGGGGGAAGATTTGGAAAAACGTTGGAACGATTGTATCACCCTAAAAGGTGATTAACAAAAGGTGTTATGTTGATCAATAAAAAAAAATTTTGCAAAAAAAATGTTGTTTTCAATGTTAGACTCGGGAGTTATTGATAGATGTGTTAAACTACAAGTCAGTGTCATTTTTAGTACGCAAAAGCGAGACTAAAATTTATCTCTCAGATAACAATATTTGCCCTGAGGCATGCTGTTATATCGGTTTAAAGGCTTTGGCAAATTATTTTTGTCTCAGTTAAAATATTACTTTTCTTACCACAAGGCATTTGTTATTAAATTAAGATATACATATTCTAGAGGCATAATTGGAATAACTAGATTTAAGCATCTTAACTTCCGTGTTTTATATTGTATTTATATTCAATTACATATATTCATGTTTAAAAGTGTTTTCTTTCTTTTGGGAGTATTTTGTTGTGGGATTCTTGAGCAATATATTTATGCAACAATTAATTAATCTGTACATTACCAGAGTTTATATGAATTCAATATTATACATAGAATTATCTTGACACTTTCAAGAATTATTATGATTAAAAACGTGCTGCACTACATAATTGATGCTGAAAAGATTTAAATTTGATTTTTATGTGATTTATTCGCCTGTATACCATATATAATTGAATGGATGGCTTAATTACCATAAGGCAACAACAGTGGGAAATGAAGAAATCATTATTCAAATGTTGAACACGTAGTTTCCCCTAAAGCAGAGGTTCCCAAACTTTTTTTTCTCGTGGACCACTTTCAAAGTTTTACTAATTTCGGTAGACCCCCTGCTGCTACATTTTTACTGTATTCCCAAATCTCCTAAAAATTATCACCCTAAATTGGGGGTGTTAAGAAGGAAAAAAAAGTAGCACATTTTCTTGTGTTCTATTTATTAAAATAATACTTGTGGTTATATGTGCGTAAATAAATATTTTTAAACGAACAAGTACCTGGGTACCTAAAGTTTAATCTTCCCTGGCTTTTTGTTCTTTTATAGAAGCTTTAAATAATCTCTAGTATTTAATTTTTACTGCATAACTATTTACTACACTCAAATAGTGAAACAAATATAATATGATTGATAAATTACAATATACAATAAAAATATGTATAACAAATAGACAGATACTTACTTTTTCCGGCACTGCAAACACTGACATCGATTCACTCACAGTCACACTTTTATGTTCAAAATCCCGGAAACAAATGAGGAACGTTTTGTTCTTGGCAATGGTATTTATAGAAGAAGCATGAAGATTGCAAGCACAGCGCATGTCGCATTTCATCCCTTTGCAGGTCTAAACAAGCATCCCGGACGAGCTGGCGACACTTTGCAAGTCTCGACAAGTGGTGTACACTTGTACTATTATCGATTGTTCTATTCAATTCTGTGTTTGAACTGAGTCTCGAATATTTTTGAGTACCTACCTAGTGAATGATGCTACCTGCCTATGTTGATAGGTAAATCCAAGCCAAAATTTTTGTTCTTTATTATGAAAACCAGAAATTTTTCGTGGACCCCCACTTACAACTTGTGAACCCCTGTTTTCTTTTCACGTCTACGTGGACCCCCATGTGTCTCCTATGGACCCCTGGGGGTCCACCTGGACCACTTTGGCAACCTATACCCTAAAGTATAACAAAACTGGGAGGGGAAAAATGTGTTATATCATGCTTATCTAAAGTGCGGCCGAAACGCAAATTATGAAAATATTTAAATTCATATATTTTTATTAAAAAAATAAATATTTACAATATTTTTCATATATAATCGTTTCGTTGACATTTATTTTGAAGTAAAAATTTAAATAAAAACATCTTAGTATGCCATTAAATTTAAGTTTCGAATTATGTGTGTATCCACACGACGGCAAATTTCTTGAAGAATTACAATATTTATATGCAGTATATTGCATTGTATTTTGATTTCCTAATCCTTTTGGCCAAGGGAGCCCATCACAGAAATTGAGGCCTACCCCATTTTCTCTAAAAATAAATAATTTACCTTCAAATTTTCAAATGGAATGCATTGAACTGCAAAGTGATATTCGATTAAAACATAAATTTGGGAATGTTTCTTTATTGCAGTTTAATAAAGATTACCTACCCCGCGATAAATATATTAACTTTCACAATCATGCTTTCTTAACGTCTTCAGATTTGGCAGTACCTAATATATTTGTTGAACAATTATTTTCAAGAATGAAACATATAAAAAACAAAAATAGGACAAAGATCACTGACAAACATCTTTAAAATGCATTAAGAATTGCAACCTCCTCTATTGAACTCGATATCGATTTGCTGGTTCAACAAAAGCAAATTACTCCCTCTCATTAATTTGAATTTTTTCCGTCTTCATGAAATCCAAACTAAATGAAACGAAACTTTTATAAATTTGAATAAATATGTATCTATATATATCTAATTCAAATTTTTTTAAAAAAAATATAGTAAAAAGAAGTCAATTTATTTTAATGAAACTGCATAGAGTTAATTTTTTTTCACTTTGTTGAAAAAATATTGCATGTGTGGCCCAGCAAATTTTTTTTGTTGCAATGCGATTCTCAAACGGTCATAGTTTAGACACCCATGTGTTATACGAAATATATTTTTTTGGTAAAACATGTGAGATTTGTAAATGTCTTTAATGAAAAGAGGACTTTTAAGGCTGTTGTAATATAATTTATAAACAACGCAAATTTAATTAATTATTTAACATGACGAAATTAAATATTAATTTACTTAATTTTTGACGTAATATGGGCAGAATAAGGTAATTAAAAAAAATTTAGATTCTATGGAAAAGTTATTTTCAGATTACACCGACATGTTGTCATCAATATTTAAACGAATTGCATTCAGATATTTTTTTGAATAAACTTATATTTTATCTACAAATGCATATTTTACTAAATAATGGGGATTCAATGTTAAAAGGCTTTCTATGAAGTGTTTTGTTTGTTTGTAGTTTTACTGTCAAAGAGGCATTTTGCATAAAATAAGAAAAAATTAAGACTTTCCTCCAAGAATGGTAACTCATAAGAAAATAAATATATCGACATTTTGTAAATTGAAAATTACAGTATCTAGCCGTATCTCAAGAATTGAATGTTATTTTGATATTATAATCCTTACGTAGGAATCTTCGGTAATTCGAATTACAAATACTGAAGTTTTCTTTAAAAGTCCTTTTTATTTTTCACTTTATTGCAATAAAAATATTCTACTATGTATAAAAGTTCAAGAATAGTCTATTTTATGTATATGTATTAAAAATTAATTTATGAAATTTCAGGTTCATTGATTCCTAACATTTTGAGTTATTGTGTTTTGCATTAATAAAAATTTTCGTTTTTAAAGCTTTTCTGGTCAGAGAAATTCATGATCAAGTCATATTATATTAGCTGTAACTCTGCTTCTAAATAAGAAAAAACAACATCCAAACACATTCTGAAAGAGAAAAGATTGAATTTTATTATGAGACAAAAAATATTTATAAAAGTCTATATCTTAACCATAAACTATGTTTTGAAAGTGTAATGTCACCTTGAAGGTCATCGTAATTTTAAACTTCATGAACATAGTAATTTTAAAAAATGGTAAGATTACGAGAAACGCGCGATCTTACTTAAAACTGATTTCTAGTAACTTATTAAGAAATATACAAAGGTATTGTAATGTTTTTATTACTTATAAAATTTATTCTGCATTTTGAATTTTCCTTATGTTCATATTGCAATGAATTATAGCAATTTATGTTGATTTATTTGGTTTAAGAAAGCAGTAGATAAAAATACCCTGCTGCATCGAAACATTTTAACTATTTTCTGGAGGTATCGTACAGTTTTAATTATATACTACTATAATAATTGAGATCGAAACTTACATTTGTCGTTTTATTCTTATGGTTTTTCTACATAGTAACTTTTCTCTAGTAACTATTCATAATTTTTCTTTTTCTTCATAATCACATATTTCCTTAGCTTTAATTACCATTTTGAACTGTGTCATTGGAGAACTCAGTCAATTAAACTCTATCTACTCCATACTAAATGTTATTTCAATATATGTTTTCCAGAATTTAAATAATCAACTTTAATACTGTAATTTACAAAATCAGGCACATTAGGTTTAGTTAATAAGCAGACTAAGTCTTATACAGATATTTCGGTTACTTCTTATTAAAATAAAAACATTAAACTTCCATGCAATATTACTGAAAAACTACCACTTAACTTCAAATATATTTTCCCTTTCTTTAAGATCTGTTTGAGTAACACGAATACAATATAATATCACAGTTCCAATGTTTGCATTATGCATGTAACTATCCATATTCAACAGTCGTAGTTATTTTTATATCCGTATCTTAATCAAAACAAACTTGAAAGATGATGTTATTTTTACGATAGTTCTATAATTATATGCAAACAAAATTATAAGGGACAGTGATTAAGAAAATTACACTTTTTGATCTTTTGCAAACTCTGTTGAAAATTTATTTATGTTCTGCATTTTCGTATCAAAATCCTTTAGCGGTTAACATGTCATAAGGAAAAGCTTTAGCGCTAAATTTATTTATTCTGATATGGCAACAATCTTCTAAATACCGTAACTGTGAACGAGCCGAACAAATTCTTTTCGAGCTTGATTACTTTTCCTGGGGGAAAATCGTTTTCAATTAACTCAGAATCTCCGTATAAAGAACAATTTTTTTTTTCGTATGTACATTCAGATGCATTTATTAAAAAAAGAATTAACTCCAGGAATGTTTCTTGTAATTAAAACACGAAGGTGAGAATAAATTATATGTGTGCAGTAAGGTAATTGTTGCAGCGATTGTGTGTGTGTTATGCCCTTTTGAAAAGGAAGAAGAAAAAAATGAAGATTTGTTCAAATCAAAATAACAGGAATGACGCGACAAATATTTAATCGAGATGGGGTGATTAAAACCAGTCTGCTTTGGGTAAAATATATGTTTTAATAATACTATTTCTTAAAAGTGTTAATTATTTATAAGCTTAGGAACAATAGCCTCTCATCTTAGGGGAAATAGAAACATATTTATAGATGTAAACAAACCTTTAAAGGTCAGCTTTTTCAAAAGACATTAAACAGTTCACCAAATGTCAGATTTTTTGTTGTTGGAAGAAAAAATAATATTGCAAAGGAATCTTCTTTTCTTATATATGTATGATCAATTCATTCAAAAAATAATTTGTAAAGAAATGTTTGTCGAGTTAGCGTTCATTTAGATTATTACGTAAGGATAAATAAAGATTTTGAAAGTTATTCATTCGATTACAAAATTCCATATATTCAAAAACAAAGGCCACAGAATGATACTTAATGCATGAATACAAAGAAAATTGTGTGGTAGTTTTACATTCCAAAAACTAGATGGCCCTCGTGTTTTCTTGAAGCTTCTGCCTCAAAGAACTTTTAAAACTTACACGAAAGAACCTGGCAGTTGTATTGATCTTTGTGAACCAGATAACGTGATGTGATGCGTCTCGCCACTTAAGCTAACTAATATGAGATGCTAATGTATAGTCACCTGATATCCCACTCGATTTCTTCATAAAAAGTTTTGTAAAAAATTAAGAGTATGCACTACCATTACTTACAAATTTTTTGAACGTAAGCAATGGATTTTTGCTGCTGTAAAATAAATTACAACGAACACTTTACAATGAGTTTGGCACAAATTTGAGTGGTCATGGTTTCGGATTCATGGCCGGCGGTTTTCGTTCATTCGCGGGTTCTATCCTTGGCCGCCAAAGACCCGCCGTGTAGCCGGGGCTAATTCATGTTAAATCTGTTGAGGCCCAAAGTACCCACCGTTGGAGTGGTGTGGAAGTTAGGAGAGGGAGTGCCAGCTTTGATGTTGACCTCGTCACTTGACCGAGGTTCAAAATTACGAGGTCCGTCGTCAATAGCCTTCGTGTTGCTTTTAGTGCGACGGTAAAAAAAAACTAAACTAAACCTGCTGCTTCTCAGTGCGTCGTTATAAACAATCATTCTCTTAAACAAAACAAAAAAGCATAAAAAAAATGTTATCAAATAATTGGGAACATAATTTTAATTTAATTTATTTGATTCATGTTTTGAATAAACTCGATTGCATTATTTTACAATACGGTAAAAATAATTATATATTTTTTTCACAAAAATAGTTACAACTTAAAAACCATTGTTTTTTGTGACTTTAGTAATTTATTTTCAAATTATAATATTTCTGTATTTTTGCCCTTCATTTCATTCAAATATTTATGCACATTTCCTTTACGGATTTTAATATATTCTTGCATTACAGAAAATAAATAAACTAAGTAAAACGTTAGGCTATCTGGAACATTTTAGTTGTCTAATTGATTTACTCTTGTTTCAAAGTTTTGGGATAAATTTTAAACAACTTTTTTTTCAGTTACTAGGTAAATTTGCTTAAAAAATATTTTATCTTAATACAGAAAGAAAACATAATTGATGAATGTTTACAGAACTGAATGTGCATTCAGTCAATTTTTACATCGGGAAAACTTATTTGCTGAAAAATTAAAAACACATTTCCAAAGAATAAGCAGGAGTCTATTTGTTGACATTGCATTGAATCAGTGATTTTAAGTTTAAGTACTAGTAGCAATTTAATTGATTAAAAGGTATCTGAAGACATCTGTGTATTAATAATTTATTGCCATACCTGAAAATTTCTCGTATAATTCATTAGTATTATATTTCGAAATAATTTGTGAATATTCAAATAAATTTTTATTTACATTGAAAACAATAGAAACCTAAGTTTTGTAGTCATAAGAAAAAATTTTAGGAGAGAGGGGTGTCATCTTCGTCACTTGACCGAGGTTCAAAATTACAAGGTCCGTCGCCAACAACCCTCATGTTTCTCTTAAGGCGACGTTAATAAAAACTAAACTAAACTAAAACTTGGCACAAATTTTCATATCGAAAAAAATTTCTTTTTATCCGTTACATTCATCCATTATTTATCATTCTTTGTCGTTTATTTTTTAAAAAACGGAATTTTGAAATTGGAAAAAGGATTTTGAATTACTTTCTTCGGGAGGAAATGCTTATGGAATACCTGAAAGTAAAAGTAAAGCATTACAAAAATAATAATCTGTCATTTACTGCAATTATTTTTATAGAAAAAGTAAATCAAAAGTTTTATTTGCTATATATTAACAGACAGATTTAATAAGTGGAAATAAAAGCATTTAATGCTATGGAAAATAAACAAGAAACATTTTATATTATTGCGTATATGTATAATTTGATTATATATAAAATATTAGTTAAAAAGTTTGGAATAAAGGCATTTTAGAATTACCGGGGAGTGTTCTATACAATACAAAAATTATAATTATTTTAATACTTTTATAAATTAATTAAATTTTCAAAACTTTAAAATGTACATAACATCAAAAATTACTGACCATATTTCATATTATGCAAGGCCGGAACATACATTTTATCCAACCCAACTGATACATCTGAATTTGTATATATTACAATTTACAAAATACCTAGTATTTTAGAATATTTGACATCTAACATTTTGTTTGCATTTCAATGTATGGCCTTAAGCGGTACATTGAATCACAAATACAAGATATAACACATCAATCAATAACTCCCGAGACTAACCCAGAGATGGCGCTCGTAGTAAGCCAGTAACCAGTTCTTTCTAGAGTACGAACCTTTGCTTGAAACGTGTCAAAATTTTAAGTCGATCGGACCAGAAACAGCTGAGTTATCGAGGTTGGAGTAAAGTCGTTTTGTAGTTTGTTTAAAAAATGGAAAAAACCGAGTTTCGTATTCTGATAAAACATTGTTTTTTAATGGGTAAAAACACCGTGCAAGCGAAACAATGGATTGAAAAAATGTTACCCGGACTCTTGTCCCTCAAAAGCAACGATTTGTCGGTGGTTTGCCGAGTTTAAACGTGGTCGTACCGACACAAATGACGCGGAACGCTCGGGTAGACCTGTGGAAGCCGTTACACCGGAAAATGGATAAAAAATTCATAGGTCGAAAGATCGTAAAGTGAAGGTTCCAGAGATTGCTGAGACAGATACAGATATCATATGGAAGTTGCATTTATCGAAAAAAGGTTTTGGGGCTGAAGAAAAGGTTTCCATGCGGGTGCCGCGATTGCTTCTGATGATCGTGCAGCAACGAGTCGATGATCCAGAGTTACTGATCATATTTACCTGCAAAGAAAAAAGATTTCGCGAGAAAAAATAAGACGGTGCCAGTTGGAGAACGATTGCCCACCAAAAGGTGATTAACAAAAGGTGTTATGTTGATGAATAAAAAAAAAATTTTGCAAAAAAAATGTTGTTTTCAATGTTAGTCTCGGGAGTTATTGATTGATGTGTTATATTGTGTGTTTCAAAAGTTGATCACGTAAGTAAGAAAATTTTAAAAAGAGATGTATGATTCGGAGAAAAAATGTGTAAGTTACTCCTATATTAGAGTGTTCCTTAACGTGCTACATCGAAAGCAATATGATTTCAAGAGAATACTTTTTCCTATTAGGCAGTATAAAAGTTTGGATCTATATTTGTTTCCTCTCCGTATTATTATCACAGTTACGCTTTCCTTTCTTTTTAACGTTTAAATTCCTTTAAATTACTATCATTTCAGAACCGTATGATTGAAAATAATTTTAAATGGAAATATACTAAATAAAATACAATTTTTTTCAAAGGTACTCCTCTAAATTCAATACTCGTATTTGAAAAAACATCTGTAATATTAATAATAACGATATATTTTACAGATAATTAATTATCGTCTGACTTAAAAGAAAAAAATAAATGAAAGTGAAAGTAAAAATAGTCTATCAAAAATATCTTTATAATATTGCAAATTTCATATTGTTAAGTTTTAAAATTATGTTATAAATTTTAATAAAACTTTTATGCATAATAATAAAATGATACAAACATTTTATAGGCTAGTACTTCCTTTTTGGTTAAGTACAAGATTATAGATCAATTAAATAGATTTTTTTTACAATTTTATTAAATGTGAATTTAATTAATTTAATCTGATCCCATATTAAATTTTATTACTTTACACTATCACTGAAAAGAGTGCTCAAATATTATAGCTTCATACCTTTACGACACCATACATAAAATTGAATCTGAAGATCTCATTCGTTTCAGATTTTTTATTTTCCAATATCTTTGAAAAAAATTTATAGCATTTTATAAGAAAATAATTCATCAATGTAGTTTGCATAAAATATAGAAAATCATATAAAAAGTTTTTTCCTAAAGTACCTACTTCTGAAAACCTAGAGAGCATTGTAAAGATAGCATTGTGTTTTGTCGTGTCAAACGACATCAAAATAAAGTTGATACTGATTCTTCGGTTAATTTTAATTTGATAGACATTTGTTTCATTGAGGGATTATCGTCATGTTGTGTCCATAAGACAAGGAATCATGAATACACACTAGAAATTGAGCGGAAGTCAAAGCAATTTATTGATTTCTTTGTACATGCATTGGTTTATCCCATTAAATAAGATACTATTAAATGAAAAATAAAGGTTTCGGTAGAAATGTAGTTAGTGGAAACATAATTGATAGTTTATTAACGTCATAACGTCACTTAGAAGAAACTCGAAAGCTATTGGTGACGGACCTGCTATTTTTAAGTCTCAGCGACGTAGTAAGTGGAAACATAATAAATTGATTGTCTATTAATGTCATAATGTCATTAATAGACAATCATACTTTTTGAATTTACTATTTATACTTCCTTCTACTCAGCAAATTAGTTTGAAAACCTGTTTTTAAAAAGTGTGAGAAAATATTCCATTCGCAAAATAAGGCATAAGCTATAATAGGAGTAACTATTTTGAAATGAATTTCTTTGCTTAGTATTAAACAAGTATTGTAAAAAAAACTTAGCCCAATTCCTATTTAGGTCAACAAATTTTTTTTTTATTTTACTTACTTTTTATTAAATAATTACAATTAATATAAATATTATATATATATATATATATATATATATATATATATATATATATATATGACAGAATCACAATATTAAGTGGGAAAAGAAATTTTTTTTCAGCGATCTGCCCTCTTCGTCATTGACGGTATTTATTCCTAAATTTATATCCTGCTAAATATCTTATGTAAGAGAAACTTTTTTTTTTCTCTCATATAAGACTAAAATTAATTATTTGAAAATCAAATAAAAAAAATTATGCTTCGACGAGATTCGATCCGAAGGCATGACGATTATACGCGGAACCACTATCAACTTTGCTATTACAAGACAAATGACATAGTAGAAGCATTGGCTTGTTTCTTAATTCATCCTTTTATTTAAATGGTTGGAATACAGTTTAGCCCATCCACCCTTAGCGACAAGAATTATTTGGCGGTATTTTGCCAAATATGGCAACCCTGGACCGCTTCGCGGACTCGACGTTCAGCCAAAAAATATCTCCAAGTTTGGCAAATTTTGAAATCGCGCCAAGTGGTTGAACTAAACTGCATTTTCACCAATTTAATTTAATTAAATCAATTAATATTTGAAAAAAGTGTATTAACAACAAGTGCCATCTACTACAAGTTTAAAAAAAAATATTTGAACTTAAGTGGATGAATAAAAAGAATTTTATTAACGATTGAAAATTTGAACAAGATATATATAGGGAGAGTGTGAGCTAATAGTAGGAATTTAGAAATACAGTTTTAACTAAATATGCGTAAGTGAAACATTACAATGTCTTCTTATGCATGTAACGCTTTGTATTTATCATTTAATTTTCCTGCTATTCCATGAATTAATTTGAAAGCTTTTGTTTAGAAAGTATGAGAATATATTCGACTCGCAAAATAAAACATGTGCTGTAATATGAGTAACAATTTTAAAATGGATTTGTGTGCCTGATGATAAAAAAAGAATTGGAACATGAGATTACATGTAGAAAAAGAAGTTCTTTCAGTAATAATAATATATTTTTTCTTGACAGCCTTGCATTTTATTATATTATTCATTTCTGAATGAATTAATTGCGATTTTTTTTTCCTATTTAAAATAAGTCTCAAATTTCTCTCCCACTCTTAATGTCTCATATATCTTTATGATAAAATATTTTAATGAAATTTATTAAATTGAAGAATTTCAGTAAGACTTAAGTAATATAATTTATAACAAGACAAAACATACGTAAATATATTTAAATATAGCATTTAATGAAGAAACACTGATATGTATCATTCTAGAGAGATTTTCGAAAATGGAACAATATCTTCTAAGTTATAAGAATTTTTTGAGGATATCATTTAAGGACTTCCTTCCATTCAGAGACTCCGTTTGAAAACTTGTCTAAAGAAAACCTGAGAAAATATTTGAAAAGTAAAATAAATAATTTTTATTTTTGAATGAATTGTTGCTGTGTCTTCACTGTTTAAAATGAGTCTCATAATTTTTATGTCGCTATTTGATGTTAAGTGCGAATTGAAAATGTTAAATGATAATTAATTGAAACTTAATTGAAAATGTTAAACAAATTGTTAGGTTAAATGAAAATGCGTAAGTGAAACTCACGGCAAAAATTTAAGTTGTGATAGAAATTATCTAAACAAGCAATAAACACCAGACGATGCATAGGTGGAGATCAAGCGGTGAAGCGGTAGACAGTGATGTAATGGAAAGCCTAAAGTGCGAGGTTTCTTATACATTGTCACTTTTACCATAGATTTCAGGCGACATGGCATTTTCCTGATTACTGTACGTTACCTTACCTTCTCCTGAAATCAATTGTAGAAATACTTCCTGAAATCCTCGGTAGAATTAAAGATGTGTAAATGTGTACTTTATTCTTTCCATTACAGCGCCGTCTAGCGGTTCACCACTTGCTCTCTCCTTATGTATTATTGTGAGATAAAAATTCCTTGTTTAGATGTTTTCTCTCACCCCTTAAATTTTTGCCGATGAGTTTCAAAACTACCTTTATGAATTTTAAAGGAATATTGGAATATGTTCAACAATCTCATATCGAAATTTATCTTCTTGAAACTGAGTTCCGAAATTCTATCGTGTTCTTAAGAAATACGTAGATAATTTTGATAACACTGTTAAAGAATGGCGAGTATGTTATACGGATATATTATATATGTTATATTCAGCTTATTGGTTCTAAGCCACATATATAAGCTATAAATCTGTATCGGAAGAATTATTTAGGTAGTATTTACAGTTTATTTCATTAGAATACAAATATATCAGAGTCACTTTTAATTTGTAGATGTCCCCGATGCACTTCATTTATCAAAGTATGATTATATCAAAGTACATATCATATTCATTTCAAGAATGAATATCAAATTATGTGAATTGAGAAGAAATTATCATTTTTGATAATCCGGGAAGT
Organism: Nephila pilipes; assembly: GCA_019974015.1. Lineage (NCBI taxonomy): Eukaryota > Metazoa > Arthropoda > Arachnida > Araneae > Nephilidae > Nephila > Nephila pilipes. Next base: position 88,310 of record BMAW01018296.1, on the reverse strand, counting down.
GTTCCACTTATATAATCAGAAAAGAGATTATTTCTTTTTTAATGAATTATTTTTAAAATGACCTGTAAATATTTTTAAATTTCTTATCAATCTGCCTTCATAGTCGTGGTAATAATTGGCGAAATTTCCAACTACTGTATATTTAATATGAAAACAACACGATTCTACAAACCATGCATCTTTTTTAAGCGTGGTTTATATCAGCAATAAATTTTTAAGCATCCATTATGTTTCATGTGTATGTAATTTAATGTACCAATGGATCCCATACATTCACATGCAATCACATATTAGTTGTAATATTACTAACGGTGCTTTAAAATTTGCTTCAAATTTTAAGATGTAGTTGTGTTCTAAAAGAAGAATCAAGAATTCTTAAATACTACTTATTTTTTGTTGATGGTAATTAATACCTATTTACACAGTTATTTATGTGTCGGTCGGTGAGGTTAAAACAGATGTTTCAGCATGTATAATTCTATGTTAAGAATTTTTCTAAGTTTTTGATATTTCATACGTTTTAATGTTTTGAAAATTTAAATATTTTATAGAAATTTCAAAATAATTAAATATTTTATATCGCATGGAAAAAACCCGCCTAAATTCCAAAATAATTTTAATTCAAATCTTAAACAAAAATTTTTATAAACTATCAAATTAGTTTATTATTCAATAATATAAAACTTTTCTTGTTTATTTTTCATAACAATAAACACATTTATTTCCATTTATGACTGCTGATATACAATTTGTGTAACGAAAGTATTTTAACGTTTTATAGCAAAATTTCTATTACAAGGAAATACATCAAATGTTTTGATTTACGTTTGTTACAGAAACACTAGTAGTAAATAAAAAAGAATAATTTTTTTTTAAATACTTTTTTTACTTTCAGATTTATTCTATATATATTCCATAATACAGGATTACTTAGAATAATTAATTCTATTTTAAAATTCCATTTTTATTCAAAATTAAACTGCACAGAATGCTCAGTGCTGCATGAAAGTAATTAGAAAATATTGAATTCATTTCACAATTGCTTACGTTAAAACAAATTTGTGAGTAATGGTCGCATAAACTTTATATTTTATGAACCCCTAAAGGTAAAATTCGCGTAGATTATGACGTGATTAGATATAGAAATTGTGTAATAGGTTATTTAGGTGGACAGCTTTGTAACATACTGCTACGTATACCGTGAAAGTTTATAAAAGAATTTTCGTGAAATAGATACATAAAGAACACATGACGAACATTTTTTTTCACAATTTTAGACTTCCTCATTTTTCCTTTGTATTCAGGTATTATTTATAATCTGTGTCGTTTATTTTTGAAAGTATGGAATTCTGAAATCAGATGAATCGTTTTAAATAGCACTGTGTTACTTTAGCACATATGAGTAGTAGACACAAGTGTTCAAGCATAGCAACCAGACGGACCATAAGAAAGAAAGAAAAGAAATAACAGTTAAAATGTAGAAATTTTTATCTATACGAAAATTCCTGACAAACATGCTACAAAAGTTAGTTGTAATTGATTGTACATCAGTAAATATATGATGTTTAAGTTCATTTTGTGAGTATACACTTTATTTTTTACAAACCCCAAAGGAAGAAATTGAATGGGACTTTTAAAGATGATATATCTAGCCAGCTGTGTTGCAGTCATCCTTTTCACTGTGACAAATCCAAATGCGAGGTCACTCGATTAAGGCTTCTAAAGCAATTTTAGTGAAAGAAACTTCACGAAAAACACACAACGGAACACTATTTTTCCTATTACAAATCTCACTGGTTTCCTTCTTATTCTTGTATTATTTACCGTTTTGTGTCGTTCATTTTTGAAAATATGGAATTTAGAAATCGATGTATCATTTTGAATCACTTTGTATTTAAGCTAACAAATTAGGCTTAACTAAAGTTTATTCAACAATAATTTCTTTACAAATAGTTTATTGGAATAATCACTGACACATATCTAAGAAAAGAAAATTCCTTTTTTTTTTACGAAAAAAAAAAATCTGACATTTGGTGAACTGTTTAATGTCCTATGAAAAAGCTGACTTTTAAAGATTTGTATATATCTATAAATATGCTTCTATTCCCCCCTAAGATGAGAGGCTATTGTTCCTAAGCTTATAGATATGTATCACATTTACAAAAAACAGTAATATTAAAACAAATATTTTTCCTAAAGCAGAATGGTTTTAATCACCCCATCTCGATTAAATATTTGTCGCGTCATTCCTGTTATTTGGATTTGAACAAATCTTCATTTTTTTCTTCTTCATTTTCAAAGGGGTATAATACACACAATCGCTGCAACAATTATCTCACTGCACACATATAATTTATTCTCACCTTCGAGTTTTAATTACAAGAAACATTCTTGAAGTTAATTCTTTTTTAATAAATGCATCTGAAGAAACAAACGAAAAAAAACAACAATTTTGTTCGTACGGAGATTCTGAATTAATTGAAAACGATTTTCCCCCAGGAAAAGTAATCAAACTCCAAAAGAATTTGCTCGGCTCGTTCACAGTTATGGTATTTAGAAGATTGTTTCCTTATCAGAATGAATAAATTTCGTGCTAAAGATTTCCTTTATAATGTGTTAATCGCTAGAGTATCTTAATACGAACATGCCAAAGAACGTAAATAAATCTTGATGCGACTGTGTATAGGATGAAAAAGTGTTATCTTTATAAATTTAAATATCTCTCCTTTATAAATGGATCGTACGGGAAAGAATCATCATCTTAGAAATTAGTTTTAGTTACTTATGGTAATGGTTATACTAATAAATACTGTAGTTGAATGTGTCTGAACAGTTTACATGTACAATGTAAACATTGATACCATATTAGATTAATGTATTCATGTTAGTCAAATCAATCTTAAAGTAACAGATCAACTTCGTAGAAAATTTTTTGAATCAAAGTAAATTTATCATACAAATGAATATTTTATGACTTTATGGGGCTTTTATAATTAGATTAATTGGTTTGTTTGTTTGACAGATTAAACGCACTTTCACCCCGAATATTCGGCTGGCATTTATTGGCAACAAAGTTCCAACCTTCGACTTGATGAAAAGAGTCCTCTACCGTGATATCCAGGCTACCGCGGCCATAATTAAAAATCAGAAACAAACACAAGAAAAGCATATACTTTCACTTCCAAAAGGGCATTTTATACAAATATATATAAAATTTTAGACTTTCTTCAAAACACGGTATCTCAAAAAAAGTAAATAAATGAAAAAGGAAATAAAACCCTATGCAAAGTTTTACAATGAACAGATTTAGCTCAAGGTGCTCTTTTCTTATAATTAATATTAAATTACCCTATTAATTATAAGAATTAAAGTGAAGAATGAAATACCCGAAATGGACAATAGTAAACTTTTCCGATATCAAAATTAAAGGAAACGATATATTATTAAGTTAAATGTATTTAATCTAAATATAACTAAAATTAAAGTAAACGATAAATTATTAAAATGAATGTTATATCAACTACATGTAATTATAATTAAAAAAACCCATAAATTATTGAATTGAATATATTTAACTTTAATGAAGCAAACGATAGGAAATTGAAAAGTGATCTGGTTATCCAAAACTTTCCACCTAAAACAATAGTCTCTTGGGAGGCTAATATGTTGACATTTTAAAAATTTTATGATAGATATATATCTATCATACAATTGTATCTTATCTAAGGAACAAACTATTATTTTGATAAATTATCCTTTACGTTGAAAGTTATGGTAGTTCAAGTTATGAACACCAAAATGTTCCTTAAAAGTCATTGTAACTTTCTTTTATGACAATATATATAAAAAAAAAACTTCTATAAATGTAAAATTCCAAGGAAATACATTAAAAATTTTAAGTTCATTGATGCAAAATATGTTGAGGTCTTGTGTTTTGCAGAAAAGGCTCTAAAAATGTCGTTTTTAGAGCCTTTTCGGTCATAGATATTCATGATCAACTAATATTAAAACAGTTGTAATTCAACTTCTAAATAAGATAAAAATAAAATTCAAACAGATTCTCAAAGATAAAAGATTATCTTTTAATTCGAATTCAAAAATGAAAACTAATATCTAGGGCAAAAATCGTTCTTTGAAAATGTGCTATCATCTTAAAAAAAACAATTATCTTGGAAGCTGTAGAATTTCAATCTGCTTATTAACTGATACTTATGTACATAACTCTGTGAATAGCAGCATTTTATGTTAATTTTCTTGGTTTCAGGAAACCATAGATTGAAGAAACACGTAGTTTGGTGTTCAATTTACTGAATTCTCCAACGCCGTCCTTCGAAAGATCATTAAACTTTGGGGGAAATGTATAATTCTAGATAGTGATAAAGCAGAGAAATTTTAAGTATAATATATAAAAGCTTTCTATCTTATTTATTTTTATTAAATAATTAAAACATAACGATACCACGAGATAATAATTAAAATAGTACAATAAAGCAGGTTTTTCCAAACTATTGTTTCTTGAAACCAAACAAATCCAATTGAATAGCTGTAAATGAATATGTACATAAAGATCAATCAATATGTATGATAGACTTTATATAAATATCCTTAACTTTGCCATAACCTTTATGTATTTAACTGTAAATTTCTAGAAATCAATAATCAGTGAGGTACTAGCTCAATTTTGTGATCCTCGTCGTCTTTAAGTTCTTTCTTAAACTTCTTGAATATCATTTTTGAATCAATCAAAGATTTTCTACATGTGTGTGTTTGTGTGTGTGTGAGAGAGAGTGCGTGCATGTAAGGGGTTTTTAGTGGAGACGATGAATAATTAAACTCAGTAATTGTCTACAATGATATGAGGACCAATTTCGGAGCCAATGTCAAAAGGTTCTAAGTTCGAGAATTGAATGTGTCTTCTGACCGTTTTTTGAGTAATGAAGAGATGCTAATTTAGTTGAACATTGCATTTTAAGATTATCTGCGCTTCATGTCAAAGGACAAGTTCCAAATTTAAAATACAATTTTTACAAACATCATATAATTTAATTATGGTTGTAAAATATTTCTCAATTTATTTTATTGTGTTCCTCAAAGCTTATAGTTTTTCTACAAAAATAAAAAATTCATATATAATATGCTATGTTAAAATTCAAAACGTATTTTTTAGTACAGATAGCTTAGAATAGGGAGATGCTCTCTTATTATGATATATAATTACAAAAGAATGTATATACTTTGTTTTTAATAAATACTTTTAATGATTGTACTTAACAACAGTTTGCAGGAACAGAAACATATGTAAGAGTTAAAAGTTTTTTTGGAATTTCACATTATAGTTTGATTACCACATCACACACTTTCGTGTTCTCTGTCAGATATAACCAAATTTTTTATTTGGAGTCAAAATGACAAGTAAAAATTTCAAATAATTATATTAACTGATAAAACTTTTAAGTATTTTTGTAAAATTTATATTTTATCAAAATGTACATAAATTATTTTTCTTTTCTTTGTGTCACTAACGCCACAAAAATTATTAAAATGTAATATAGGAGCAAAATTTTCATTCTTTTATTTTATTAATATAATGTATAAATCTGAAAATATTTTGTTTGTTTGTTACTTTTTAAACAAATCTTCACCACTGATAGCGTGGAAAAACCGTAAACTTGAAAACAAAAAATTCCAAATTTTTTGATGATATTTTTTAACCCTTTTTTTTCAGTTTTTCTGTGTTTGTCAACATATGTCTGTGCTTTGGTAAGCGACGTTTTAGCTTTTCAGATTTATTCCTCTTTTCTAAATGATACACAAACTTTCGCTCTGATTCCATTAATTATTTTAAGCAATGGATTTAGATATTTATAAGGCCAAAGCGATCATAGAATGGGAGAGAAGAGCTCCTTTATCGATGAGAATTTAATAAAATGAGAACGAGTAATTGCTCACAGAAAGGACAATCGCTTGATTTAATAATTAAATTTATGTAAACAAATAAAATTCAAGTCAACTAGTACATAATTTAGATCACATACCTAGGGAAATTGATTAGTGGTTCCCCAACATAAATATTTAATGAAAGGACCTACATGTTCTGTCTTTTGGTGTGTATCGTGAAGTGTAGGTATTGAGAAAAATGAAAATCATATACACGTCTCTATAAATCGTGTGCGAGAGTGATTGTGCTATCTTTTACTCATTTTGTAATTTAAATGCATCCCCGGGTGGAGTGCAGGGTCCCCATTAAGACCAAGAATGCTCCTTTTCCTCCCGAACGAAACATATTCCTAAATTTTAAGGGGACAGTGATTCTCTACGGATCGTTTATTTACAAATTCAAAGAGTTCAACAGGAACTAACCCAGATTAAATGCCCACTGTTTTATGACCATGAAGACTTCGCATCATACGGCAGATTACTACCTATATATATTGCCTCGCTATGCTTCCGATAATTTATTCATCCTGGTTTACTTTTAATTTATCCCTATGGAGTGAAGGGACGTTTGGAAATCAGGAAATAAAATGTTTTCTCTCAAAGATCAAAAGTTTTTTTGACAAAAAAAATTACAATTTTTTTTAAACTATATGAGTCTGACGGATTTAAAAACAATTATTAAACAATTTTCTAAGCAAAAACTAAGGCGTTTAATAGTTTAGCTGAAAAAGTAGAAATTCGCATTTCGATTTTTGCTTTTAGTGAAGAAGTATATTAAACAGAATACCTGTTTTTTTTTATTCAAATAAATGAATTTCTGTCTGGCAAAAAGTTCCTTTGAAGAAAATATCACATCTCAGATCTCACGAAAAGTTGAAGATATCGTATCGAAAAACTTTTCAAGTGTGAGGAAAATAAAAGACTAAAGTTCTCAGTTTCAGTTCCTTCTGAAGAAATAAAAAAAAAAAAAAATTACCGTCTCTTGTGATATCTTGGATGAAGTATTTGATTTCTTTCATTGAACTTTTCCAACTCAATAAGAAAAAAAAATGGATGGTGGGAAAGGGGTAATGGATCTTTTAGTTAGAAGAAAGAGTTCTCAAAATTTCTCGTCTCTCTCTGTATATATATATATATATATATAGATGACGCTACTAGAATTAAATCCATATGTTTTTTAGTTAGCCCTAAACCTCAAAAGATGCATGTATAAATTTGACAGATGTCGGATCATTAGTTTGTGAATTAGAGCATTTTGAGAGAAACAACTTTTGTTATTGTGAAAAAAATTGATAAAAAGGAATTTCGCGTGTTGATTGAAGGGAAAAAATGCAGTTGAAGCAAAAACTTGGCTTGATGCCCAGTTTCCGGACACTGCCTCTAGAAAATCAACCATCAAGGATTAGTATGCTAAGTTTAGACGTGGTGAAATGAGCACCGAAGACGGTGGACGCCCAAAAGAGTTTGTTACCGACGAAAACATTAAAAAAACCAACAAAATGATTTTGAATGACCGTCAATTGAAATTGAATGAAATAGCAGACACTCGAAAGATATCAACCGAAAGTGTACATCATATCATTCACGCGAGCTCACTTTTGACCAAAAACAACGACGAGTGGATGATTCGGAGCCGTTTTTGAAGATGATCAAGCTTAATGATCCCGAGATTTTACGTCAATATGTGACAATGGATGAAACATGGCTCCATCATTTCACTCCGAAGTCCAATCGACAGTCATCCGAGTGGACTGCACACGATGAATCCGCTCCAAAGCGTGTGAAAACGAAAAAATCGGCTGGCAAGGTTATGGCGTCTGTATTTTGGGATGCGCATGGAATAATTTTCATTGACTACCTTGAAAAAGGAAGGACCATATACAGCGATTATTACATAGCTTTATTGGACCGTTTGGAGGACGAAATCGCCGAAAAACGGCCGCATTTGAAGAAAAAGAAAGTGCTGCTTCACCAAGACAATGCACCGTGTCACAAGTCAGTGAAAACGATGGCAAAAATCTATGAATTGGGCTTCGAATTGCTTTCTCATCCACCGTATTCTCCGGCCCCAGCGACTATTTCCTGTTCTCAGATCTCAAAAGAATGCTCGCTGGGAAGAAATTTTCGTCGAATGAAGAGGTGATCGTCGAAACTGAGGCCTATTTTGAAGCAAAGGACAAATCGTACTACAAAAATGGTATTGAAAAGTTGGAGGGTCACTATAATCAGTGTATCACCCTTGAAGGGAATTATGTTGAATAAAAAAAACTAATTTTGCCAAAAAAATGTGTTTTACTATGGTAGGCCGGGGACTTTTCAATTGATCTGTTATAACAAAAAATAATTGAAATAAACTAAAATTATTATTGAAACTAGATTTAAAAATTAAGAAAATTATTTTTTTTAACTACGAAGGTAACATGCACATTTTTTATTGCAGGAAAATTAAAAGAAAATACAAAAAAATTGAATGGCAAAATTCAAATCACAAATAAATATAAATCAAGACGTGAAAACCATTGAAAGAAAAGATAGAAAAGTCAAAATGGAAAAGAAAAATAACATTTATAAATTCCAAATCTAGCTTATGAAAGATTAGTTTATTAAATATGCCTTTCGAGCATAATCTTTCAAACAGAAATATGTTATAGCGAAACAAGAAAATTCCATAAAGTGGAACAAAACAAAATACATGAAGAATATAATACAATAGAAAAAATTTATTAAAAATATAAACAAAGAGATATACCAAACATAGAAAAGAATATTACTAAAGTATATTAATCAGTCAGAAAAAGAAAAAAACCTTACATGGGTCTACTGTCCAAGCATCAACAAAATACGAATCTGTACTAATAGAACAACGATTTTTATACTCATCCGAAAAATTTAATTTTTTAAGCTAAAGAAATCTGAAACTTTTACCATCACAAGAAATTCGTTGTGCTCAACTCCTTTCAAAAATCACTTGATATTACATCGTTTACAAATGCCAAATCTATTCGTTTTTGGTTTATTTTTTTAACTAAATGGTTTTTTCCTTCAGTTGGGTTTGTTCTAAATAGTTTTAAAATGTTTTTAGCTTATAAATTTTACATTATATTATCTTGTATATATGTATATGTATATGTATATATATATATATATATATATATATATATGTAACATTATTCCATCGATTTTGTAATGCAACATAATATCAATAACATCTGAGGTGTATTGTTTCACCCTTATTTAAAGCGTGAGAGAGAGAGACCATTTTCATTAGGTATTTGTTTAATCATCTTTGCAAGAACAGAACAATTGTATGAAAAAGAGCAAGCGCAGTATGAAAGAGAGAACGTTTTTCGTTGCGTTTCATATACTAGGAAAATCTCATCAAACGTCAATATAGCATCGTGTAAGAATAAGGGGATTCCAGGGAAAATAGTAGATAGGAATTCAAAAGGATTTTTTTTTTTAGATTTATAAATTAGTTTCGCAACTAATCCTTTCAAGAGCGCTGATGTAATAAAATTAAGGATGAACTCTGGAAGGGACTCAGAAACAAGGAACGAACCTTTACTTTGTCATTAGGAAACGAGATAATTGGTTGACTCATTATTTAGGGCACTCATTGAACTGAAAGTTTAAACTCACTATTACATATATATATATATACATATTATTACATATTACATACAGCATATACATACATTATTACATATACATACATATATACATACATACATACATATTAGCTCCATTTACGAACGCACGCCCAATGCAACAACACAACAACAATAATGTATCATCAATATTACATATATTATACATACATACATATACATATTATTATGCTATTATATAATATATATATATATATATATATATATATATAATATATATATATATATATATATATATATATATATATTCATACAGTGATCAATTTTAAGCATAGTACTCGTTAGTTTTTCTTATTACCCTTAACTTTGACGGATGTGGCAACGATTCAAACACTGAAGTATAATTGCTTGAATCTTGTTTAAGTGTGGGAAACAATTTCCATCACTGTTGAGCAGTGGCAACTTTATTTTTGAGGTAAAACAGATATGGAGTTTCACAATATTACTTAATCTATATATATATAAGCGGAATACCACTGACTGACTCATCACGAGATCTCAAAGACTATTCAACCGATTGACTCGGAAATTTAGCATAGTTACTCATTTTGCGATATAGGCGCTCACTAAGAACCGATTTTACGGAAGTCTCATCCAAAACATGATTTTTATTCATTAATCTACTCTTATCCATCGGTTATGTTATTTTTTGCGACTTTATCGCCAAAAATGATATCACCGTCGCCAAACGGAACATTTTTTTATATTTCTAATGTGTATTGTCAACAATTAAGTTTACTTGGTGAGATTTGAGCTTGCGAAATGGAAAAATACCAAACAATTTTGTATTCAAGCGCTGAAGGGAAATTGGCAAGATTTTGGCGAAGGGGCTCTTTATGTGAAATTTCGTGCATGTCGAAAATAGAAAACGTACAGATTTAGTGATAGAAATAAATTACTAAATGAGTTTGTTACCCCACGGTTGGCGAAATTGTAATTTATCTCCAAAACTTAGCGGGATTTTGAAAAATACTAAAATGGCGATTTCTTACGGAGTAGCGCACACGCAAGACAATCTTCGTTTACTGGAGGACCTCGCTACAAGCATGAACGAACTCAAGAAGCTATGACATACGTAAGACGTTTTGAACGTCCCGACTTGCACTACTTTTTATTAAGGATGGCTATCACTTGCAATCGTAAATGGTCAGAAATCAAAGATGTCTCGAGAAAGGACAAAAATCTTATCATAGACACGATGCCATTGCGAGGGTATTTCATTTGAAATTTAAGCTTGAATCTTCTGACAAAAGGTTGTTTCGTTGGCAATACTAGGTGTAACTCGTATATAGTGGAATGAATTTTATCCATATTATATATATATATATATATATATATATGGGGTAACTTTTTACTAAAATGTTTTATTTTTCTCATATAGTTGAAAGTCGTGTATAATCATTATTAAATACAATAAATTTCTTAAAATTTGAAATTTAGATTATCATTATCGTTTAAAAATTGAAAATTTTCTGGATATTTTACGTATAGGTTCCAAAATATAACATTATCATCTTCCCAGCAAAACGGGTGGGTATCAGCTAGTCCTGTAATAAATGCATACGTGAACATGTCGAACTAAGTTTTTGACACACTTCGCAACATTGTTGGCATTATTGACGAGATTTCTTTAGTTATAATTTACTTTAATTCTTCAATATTTGCAGGACTTCTCTGGAAATCCCTATCTTTGAGATAATCTCACACACACACACACAAAAAAAAAAAAATCTCTCGCGTTGAGTTCTGGTGGCCAGAGACCTATTGAATTTAAACGGTCATCAAAGAATTTCTTAAGCACTTTCATAGTTAGGTTTGACGTGAGTGGAGTTGCTCCGTCTTGCTGAAACCAGTAGTAACTGTACTGTATCACAAGTGAAGCAATAAAAGAATGAGTTATGTCCAAGTACACTTCTGAATTCATAAAATTCAAAAGATTAATTTATGCAGATAATTTTAATTGTTGTCATTCATATTCTTACGAAATGATCTTTCATAACTAAAAATAAATAATAAAAACGTTGAAAGAAGCCGACCATTTATTCAAATAATTTGCGCGAAATTGAATTGAAATTTACTAATGGAAAAAAACGATATCCTGACATTAAATATAGACATATAAATACAACACCAAGAATGATTGACCGGGAAGTGATGAATCTTGGCAACCAGAGAGCGATAGCAACGAACGAAACGTGATCTTTATTTCGAAATGGCATGCATAATATTGACAGGACTGTATCGTCTGTGGGGGTAGGAGGACCAACGTGGACGACGATACACGAAGCAACACGTCTAAGCGTCAGATTTCCTCCTATCGGTGATTTTATGTACTAAATTATTTTTTTTTAAATATCAAAATCTCCTTCTATAATGTGCATGGTAATCAAATTTTGTTACATTTCGTCCGGTACGTAACAAGTTATAGGGCTGTGAACACCTGCTGTTATTTCTTGAACAACCGGAACAATACACGCCAAAATAGTAGTTCAGCGAGGAAGACTAAACAGTTTAAAAGTTCTATAATAATACGATTAGAAAAAAGATAAATAAAAGTAAACACAAGCCTCTTGAGAGACTGAAACATAAATTAATTTTTTTATATCTTTAAATAAAAGAAATAGATATATTTTTTCAGAAATTTTTAGAAATGCGAGATGAACCAAGAATTAATTTAACGCGTTTGTGCAGAAAAATCGACCACAGTAACAAAATAATTTATTACTCGGAAAAATCAAATAATATAAGAAAAAAAAAATGCACATGAACACTACATAATTCATCATTAAAATAACATCAAGAATGAAAAAGTTTTTTGATAAGTCAAAAGAAATATAAAAGGGGAAATTATAGAAATAAATAAAACAACAATATACTCATAACAAAATATAACACTACAAAAATTCAGTCGTATATCTGTGCAAATTTCGAGGGTACTCAACTAAAAAAGTTATGGTATTTATCTTAAATTCGATTTGGTCGCATGACTCTAGCATAGAATACTAGATAAATATAAAATAGATTAACCCGTTCGCTCCCAGCTTATCACGGGCGATACGTTCCATGAGTGTCGTCTACGGCCCAGTATCATAGAGATACGCTCGATGAGAACGTTTAATCTGATTTTTTTTAATGTTACTATATGACGTTACAATACCGCGAAATCTATATAGAAAGTTTTTTTGAAGTGTTGACTGTGGTGATAGGGGTTAGATTTCACTGCTGACTATCAGGAGGGCAGGAGTAATTGTTAAAAGCACGTACTTTAAATGTAATGACATGATTTAAAGGGTGTACTTTATTCGGTTTGCTTTTTTCTTTCTTGCTTTCTTCTTAAGAGTTCGAATGAGAATTTATGGATGTTTATGGGAGTTACGGCTTTGGTTAGCAGATGTTCTCAGCTGTTTGTTTCATAGGGTCGGTTTTTTAATTTTAGCGACAGTCATGACGAAAAGAAAGTATTTATCTGATACTGAGATTTTCGAAATAATGAATGAATCTGACAGTAATACAAGCGAAAATAATCCAGATATGTACATAGACATTAAAGTAAAAAAAAAAGGACTAAGATGTGCCCTTTGCTCAAAATCTTGCGGGAAGCGTCATAAGTTGACAAAATATATGTGTTAGACATGTGACGTTGAACTATGCATTGAATTTGTTTCTTCTAAATTATACCTTACAGCAAAATAAGATTTAACTTTTATATCTATATATTCCATATATTGGTACATCATTACACCATGAAATGTATGTAACATATGTAAATATATTTTGTATTTTCTTAAATGATATAATTTTTTATGTAATTTTATGTATAAAACATTCAATTTTCGATAAAATCTTTTTTCTCTCGTATGTATTAAGTTTAATGCATTTTAAATAATATACGTAAATACCAAAACATTTTAATGAATAGTCGATTTTAGAGGAATTTTTTTCCCGAATTAGGCTCAATATCTAAAATCGTCTGCACAGGGTGACACTCCGCGGTAAGAAGCCGCGGCCCCAGAGAAGCACTTCTTTTTCTCCCCCCCGGTATCGAAAGGGTTAAACCATAAGAAATTGCTACTTTCTGTAATCTACATAATTCAGAATTTCGAGAAATTCTCAATTCTTGAAGAGATGATGGAGTATGAGATGAATAGACAACAATACTAAAGGCAGTTCAAGCTATCAGAATATGCTAATAAAGGCCCAAATGTAAGCTTTGATAACGAAGGTTGATTGTAATATTGTATCACTCCTGAAACGCACGTAAATATAGAACTGTATATAGAATGAAGACAATATGGATCAGAGAACGAAATGAGACTCTTTACTAAACACCAGTTCCACCTAGACTTTCAACAGAACGTACGAAAGAGTATCACCGTATTCGAGAGGATATGGTGACCCTCTCAAAACCAATTACTCTCTACATTCTGTGGATTATGTAAGGCCTTTGTATGTTTCAAAATCTAAGAAAACATTTTCACAAGGATTGGCGGATGCGGCTTGCCCATGAACTGCCCACTGAGAAGACAACCCTTTTAGCTACCCTTTAACATTAAAGACTACTATGTAGTCGGGACATAAACTCTTGATTGACTGGTTAGCTATATGCGGTGTTTAACCCTTTCGCTATCGAAGGGAGAAAAAAGAAGTGCTTCTCTGGGGCTGCGGCTTCTTATCGCGGAGTGTCACGCTGTGCCCAGACAATTTTAGATAATAAACCTAACTCGCGAAAAAAATTACTCTAAAATCGGCTATTCATTAGAATATTTTGGTATTTACATATATTGTTTAAAATGCATTAAACTTAATACATACTAAAGAAAAAAAGATTTTATCCAAAATTGTATGTTTTATACATAAAATAACATAAAAAATCATATCATTTAAGAAAATACAAAATATACTTATATTTGTTACATAAATTTCATAGTGTAATGATGTACCATTATATTTGGAATATATAGATATAAAAGATAAATCTTATTTTGCTGTACGGTATATTTATGAAAAAAAAAATTAATGCCTAGAACAACGTCACATGTCTTACACACATATTTTGACGCTTCACGCAAGATTTTGAGCAAAAAGCACATCTTAGTCCCCCACCACTTTTATATATTTACTTAAATGTCTATGCACATATTTGTATTATTTTCGCTAACATTACTGTCAGGTTCATTTATTATTTCGCAAACCTCTGTAACAGATAAAAACTTTCTTTTGGTCATGACTGTCGCTACAAATAAAAACTGACCCAATGAAAGTAACAGCTGAGAGCATCTGCTACCAAAAGCCCTAACCCTCATAAAGGGATATAAATTCTCCTTCGAACTTCTAAGAAGCAAGAAAGTAAAGGAAAAAAAAAAAAAAAAGAAAGCAAGTCTACCCTTTAAATATTTAAAGAGCCTCGCCGCAACACGAGCTTTTACTGTTTAACCCCCTAATGGTAGCCGGAAGTGAAATCCAAGCCCATATCACCAGGATCAACACTCCAACTAACTTATCTTTATAGATTTCGCGGTATTGTAAAGTCATATAGTAACATTAAAAAATTCAAATAAAACATTCTCATCAAGCGTATCTCTACTGATACGTTGGGCCGGAGAAGACACTCATGGAGCGTATCGCTCGTGATACTCTGGGCACAGGAGAGCCAACATGAGTATATCGCCTGTGATACGCTCCCAGCGTATCACAGGCGATACACTCACGATACAGCTGGGGTGAGTTTCTATTCTGCATTCTGCACAGTCATCGTGTGTTATTCTGGAGTCGTCGGAGGAATTGAGTTATTCCGAACTCTATTGTTGAATGCCGCATCATTAATCAACGTGGCATAGTTGTTTGGGTATCATTAAATATGGTAGCATCAGTTCAATGCTGCACGCACATTGACGGCACGACGATACATTGATAAAGGGCTTTGGGCTGTTGTGTTACCTAGCATTCAATGGCTGTAATATTCTCTTTTCCTGCAGGACAATAGATGACTATTCATTGCAATCATCAGAAAGTGAGCCAAACAACTTGTTCAGTAGCTTTCTTGGCCTGAAATGTTACTTGATCTCTTCTGAAACGAGCAAATCTGGTAGGTAGTTGGTCGGCGTACGCTTGATTTGCCTAGTTTCAATTCAAGAATGAACAATTGAGAATTTTTGATGGCATAGAGGCTTCCATCCCTCAAAATTTGTTTTCATAATAACTAAATCTATATTTCATGGTGTTACTGCTTGAATAATTACGAGATTTTATTTTCATCGCCATATATCAATTATCTTCTTGTTATCAAAATAACTTATTGACAACTGCACTTTCTTACTGTGCATGAATTTCTTCTAAATACTATTTCAAGGTTTTGCATCGTCTACGGCGAGAAGTGTTTTTATTTGAAAGTATTTGCTTTTTCATCAATAGATATTGATAGTTCATTAAATTAAATTATATTTCGTTATGGGATGTTAATTTATGTAATGAAATATGCATTTTATATAACATAAATTACAAACTACTTTTGATGTAATTTAATGAATATTCAATAATTAATTGATTTACTTTTATTTATCACTTAATAGTTATGAAAAATAAAATGTTTTAGTAAGATATTAAATTGCTGTTACTGCGCTGATTTGTTGTCTCAATTTTGTGACGAATTGTAATCGTCGAAGTGATCTGAATTTATCAGTATACATTTGAAACCCTGTAACAATCAAAACTATGGATTATTTTTAGCTGATGTGTTCTGAAGAATGCTAAGACAGTCTCATCGACCAGTAAATTTAAGGAAACACAACTTTTAACGAGCGAAAAAACATTGAAACCGCGGATTTCTTAAGAAACAGAAAAATGATCAATGGACAACAATAAACTTACTTTCCTTACTCCCATTTCTCATTCTTAACCGGGATAATTTTTGAACCTCAAAATATACTCCCAGTAACTTTCTCGCAATGCTAGATGGAAATAAGTCCAAGTATTTAAACCAAAATCTATTACAAGTAATCATAAATCAAATAAAAAATCATCTTCAAACTTTGATACTTCATTTTTAGGTGGTACTTAAACTAAACAGCATAAAATAATTAAATTGGTTATGACGGAAATTTTATCTTAAGATGACAATGAAAAATTTTACAAAATAACGATGGTTGATTACATTTTTAAATTGATATTTTCCATTCATATGGCTATTGATTCATTTCATACTATGTATCATAAATAACTGATTGATAAAAACTTTTATATCTAAAATAATTCCCTTCCCAAAAGATAACTTTGAAAATGGTAATTTATTTTATCGAAAACGGAAATTAAGTTTTCGCATAAGAGT
This sequence comes from Nephila pilipes, assembly GCA_019974015.1. Classification (NCBI taxonomy): domain Eukaryota; kingdom Metazoa; phylum Arthropoda; class Arachnida; order Araneae; family Nephilidae; genus Nephila; species Nephila pilipes. The sequence goes on along the minus strand of BMAW01018296.1, from coordinate 71,381 downwards.
TGAAGATCCTGAAAGACTTAAAAATAATCTAGATTTAAAAGGATTTATTGGAAAAATGGGTAACTTATTTGGTAAATTAAGATTGATATTCTAATATATCAAAAGTAATGCTGCATCTTAAAATGCGGTCGGAAAGCTTATTTCCTTTATCGAAAGTTCAAAAAAAGGAAGAAAATATATTTTATCAATTTTGCATGAAATATTCTTATAATGGGAAACGATACTTTTCTCCAATGCCATTCGTTGTTCTTATAAATTCATTTTCTTCAGAAAAGATAACATTTTCCGATTTTGCTATTTAAATGATAAAAAAGGAGAGTCTCTATTAAGATCTTTGCATTTCCGTTTTCGAGTGAAGTTTAAATAACTTGGCGTATGAAATAAGTCTTCCATTCATTTCATTGAGTTGAACGAAGAGATTTTATTTCATTTTTCGGATAAAGCTGAATACTTCTGTTTAAAGAGATTAGAGGTTTCGCTTCTTGATTTATTTAAGATATTTTAAAATTGACCCGTGCTCTTTAAATTGTCTTCCTTGGAACTCCAGGGTTACACAATTCAAAACCCAGGCTCCCGCGAGTGAAAATAAAAACTCCAGTAAAGCAAATTATAAATCTCTTAAACTAATGACTAGTGCTTATGAATTAAAATGAAAAGAGATACATTTATGTATCCTTCAGAATTAATCAGAATCTTCGTGTGAGGCTGAGCGATATCATCGACATGACGTCAGCAGTGACGCAAGTGGAAGACATCTGCGATTTTTCGATTATTCATTCGATGTATGTGCAAAATACATTTATGTATATAAATGCGAAGATAGTATGACCACTGGTGATTGATTTTTCATTAACATCATACTTTGAAGTAACTCGAGGGCTATTGGTGAAGGACCTTGTAATTTTGAACTTCGGTCAAGTGACCCATGAGCTGTCAATTGCATCCATCTCCTAACTTTGCCATCATGCTAATGAGAGGACGTGGGACCTAGAAAGAGTTAATGTGCATCAGTCCCACTAAACGGTGGGTCTGTAGTGGCGTCAGGGCTGTAAAACATGCCTTGAAGTAAGCAACCCCGGAACCGAGTCCGCAACATGACCACTTGGCCAACATGGCGGAATCAAATTAATGGAACACCGTATTTAAGTTCAAAATAATTATCAACGTATATGTGACAACAAAACAAAATATAGAAATAAATTAAATGCAGTGTAAGGAATACGACTATAGATAACTTCATTAGAGATAGTCGTTGAAGGTTTGTATAAAAAAATGCAAGCATTAGTCCCTACATAGAAAGCAAAGGTATGTGACACCTGGAACACAAACTAATGCTAAGAATAAGTAAATTTCATTAATTAAAAGCAAAAGCTTTTTAATAAGAAATTTAATAATTTTCTTCTATTGTTTTCATATGAAGTGTTTATAATATATTGATATACTTCAAACGTCATTTTAAATTATATTTTTGTAAAGATTGGAAGACGTTCCCAGAAAAACCCGTATACGTATATTGCGAATAGTTCTGTAAATCAACACAGTTTGAAGATTTCTTACGTGGAAGTTTGTATTTTCAGATGAGATTGTAGATTACAATAGCAATATATATATATATATATATATATATATATATATATAACTACAGAAATGGAGTACATAGCTCGTTTTTAAAGATGTCTTGGGGGTTTCTGGATTCAATAACAAAACGGATTTTTAGAAGAGGAAATTTAATTAAATCAAATATTACTGTGAAGTATTTACTAAGTTAAAATAGAACTATTGTGTGTGTGTGTGTGGTTACACATATTAAAGAACTGTCAGATCGCAAGTCTTTCTCAGTTGGTCGCACTCTTCCATCTGCCTTTACTCGTGTAGACCCCTTGGAAAGAAGTCACAAAGTAGAACTCCAGCTCGTGGCGCCATTTAGTGTTGGAAGGCGTCTCAAAATGTAAATGTCCTACAGCTCGGCCACTCCTGAGCGTCGATGACCTCAGCAACATCTGGTGATGACCTTACAATCTTATCGAACGTAAGTTTACGGCTATATAACTATGAAATATAAACATTACAAAAACCTAAAAAAAAGTCAAAAAGGTTTTGCTATTGAGAACATAAGGTTATCTAATTTTATCTAGCCAGGGGAGAAGTATTTCATTAGATCAGCAGAGGTAGTAGTTACTTTCGGCCAGCGTGATCGCCTACTTTCTCTACACATATCTATCTCTGGGCATAATTTTAGCAACTCGATATTTTCCGAAAAATTGAGGTCTGAGTTTGAGGCCTACTCCAAATTGTGTACGTTGGACCTCTACTAAATCATCAATCTGGTACTGGGGAGTCTTTTTTCTCTTCTTATTATACGTTCTATGGTTCTCTGACTTAATTTCTTGAATATTTCCTTTTGTTTCTGGGCGAATGCTTTCTTTTTGATTTTGATATTTTTTCCCCTCATATTTGTAGAACTCGGCACCATTTTCGGTAAACTTTAAGGAAGTTTGTTCCAAAATGTCTGTGCCTATGATAGCTTCGAAGTTTAGATGCTTAGTCGGTTCAACATACCATGTTAATAATAACGGTCTTCATGTATGACGAGATCATGTTCAAAAGAACCTTTCGTCAACTCATGCAATTTATCTATTCCGGATAGAATACTATATTTTTTAGAAAACTTTTGTTAGTATACAATCTTCGTACTTACGTTTTTGCAGATGAGACTAACTGAACTACCAGTATCTATGAGAGTGGTTTTTTCCCCAAGTGTGATATCTTTCAGTTATAGCCCTTTATGCGGGACAGCAAAATAGGTTTGTACTTCAGAGTTCGATGATCTCTCAGGTCCCAACTATTTCTTTACTTCAGGACGATTGTAGGGTAAATGTTTCAAAGAATTGCAAATGAAACATTTTCTAGGTATTCGTTTTTCAAATTCTTTACTCGGATGAGTCTCATAATATCTTCTTTCAGGATTGAAATTTTCAGTTCTCCTGTGGCGATTTTCACATCTTCCCAAATTAACGAACTTATTCGGCAATCTGGCTTCTTGCTTCCAAAAAGATGGTGAGAATCATGGTTTCGGCTTCATTGTCCTGCGGACATCTTCAAATTCCTCGAGTTTCTCGGCTAACTCCTCTGGTGAGTTGATACTGGGGCATTCGTCTAAAAGATACTTTTTAAATTCGACGGGAGCTCTTTTCTTCATTTGATCTGCGATTATCAGATCTCGCAACTGGTCAAAGGTTTTGACGTTAAGTTCCTCAATCCATCCATTAAAGAATGTTTGAATTTCTTGGTAGAAATCTCGTTATGTATTTTCAGCACTTTTCTGGTGAGTGACAAATAACTGCCTAAACTTCTCAGGAGTTAATTTGAATCTTTTGAGTAGCAGTATCTTCACATGATAATAATTCTTTAGGCTCTCAAGCAATTAGTTGCAATATTTCTTGCGGGAGTAGACCCATTCGATGTGTAACCCAAAACTCTTTTGGTACGGTCATCATATTAGCTTGGCGCTCAAATAATATCAAATACAGACTGAAATCTTCTTTCATATCAAATTTATGTAGTAACTTATTCAATTCATTACTTGGTATACGAGTATTTAACGCCAATGTCTCTTGACTCGACTTAATTTAGGCATCGATTCTTATTTTCGCTAATTTTCTCTCATCTTGTCTCCTCTTCTCTGCCAGTTCCAGTTCTTCTTATCTCCTCGTTTCTGATTGTTCTACTTTTCCGTTTTCTTCTTTTTCTTTTCTTTCTTCAAATATGTTATCATACATCAATTTGGTGTCTTCCTCGTTATACCCTGAGCTATTTATAATCAAATTTTTCAACATTGGTTTAGTCATTTCAGCTTTTGCTTCTAAACTTAATCCTGCTGCTAGGTTAAGCAAGTCCTCTTACCTTTCAATAAATAAGACATTTTGTACGAATAAAATTTGAAATATTTTATAACAATTAGCTATTCTGAAAAAAAAATGGTCTAGGAATTTTTTTTTTAATTCAGTTGAATGAAATTATTTAGCAGGGTTTGCTTAATTGATTCTGCGAAAGTAAAAATTAATGTCATAAATATGCAAAATTCGCAATAACTTACGTTCTCAACAAAGACATACAAACAAACTTAAAAATAATATGCAATTTTTGGAGAACTTATAAGATTTTCAACATTCAATTAAAAAAGAAACCATTCAATAGAAAAATAAAGTAAATACTCCTCAATTCTCGATATTACTTTTTCAATATATAAAACAAATAATTTTCATGTATAATTTCTTTTAACAGAAAAAATTCGAATTGTATTCTAAATCGAAAAAAAGAAAACTCATACACTGTTACGGAACAAATTTATAAAGTATACACTTAAAGATTATTGAGAAATACGAAATTAATTAAGAGGATCATATATTCCTAGTATTCACAAGATAAAAAAATATCTGCATCAACAAAAGAAAAAAGTATTAACATACACGTTTTCATAAACAGAAAAAATTACGAGTGCTTGAGTTTCACAATCAGTAATAATTCTTTTTTAATGTTTTAAGGAGAGGAAAAACAGATCATCATAAGAGGATGACTTGACAGCACTCTCTTTCTGAAGGTTAGATATAGTAGATTTCTTCTCTTAAATTTTTCGTTACTGAAGAATGATTGAGAAATGTTCAGACAAGTTAAATATAATACTTTTGAGTTAGTTTTACGTTAGAAAGTAAGAAAACTCCAATGTTAGCTGAAAGGAAAATTAACAATTTAGGATAAGCGACACAAAAAAAAATCATAAAATATATTTTTTCAAAAAAAGGAACTTTTCACAATAAAGGGATAATACTTGCAGGATCTCACCCAAAATTCTCTTGGCGATTCTCTGTTTCTCAAAGGCACACTTAATGGTGATTTATCACGAAACATAATTAGATAACACATATCACAAATCTACGGAGTATCCAAATAGGTACTTCGAAAATCGGGATGATCTTTTCGCTATGCAGGATGCAGAATTCTTTTAACCAGGATGTGGCTTCGATGATGAAATCTTATTAACGGCAATTTCAGGAATGCGGAATGCATATATCGTGAACTCCAAGTGCAGGGGGCACTTTTTCTTTCAATAAACTCGAATCACAGGGGGCACTTCTTCAAAACTTTACTCTTCTAAATTGCTCCAGGAATGAAGGATGCATTTGTTTTTAAAAAAAATTACCAGGATGTCTATGTTGCAGTGTGACAGCAAGGCGCGCCGAATTCTAATTGAATAATTACTTTTCCATCGCGGCCGGAGCCACCAAATATTTTTCTGTAAAATCCTAACTATAGAAAGGGGGTTCATGATTCGTTGTTTCTTTGTGTTTAGGGCTTTTCTGGATTCATTGACATAGAAATTGTTAGAAGATCACATTTAATGACACTATAAATTTTTGTACACTGTTTACAAATTAAAAACAGAACTATTGGTTATACATATTAAGGAGCTATCAGGTAGTACGTCTTTCCATGTTGGCAGCGCCCGTGCGTCTGCCGGAACTCGTGTGAGCCTCTTGGAATGAGGTTACAATGCAGAGATCAAGTTCGTGGTGCAATCTAGTGTTGGAAGGCGTTTCAAAATGTAAATTTACTACACATACACACACACACACACACACACACACACACACACACACACATATATATATATATATATATACATATATATATATATATATATATATATATATATATATATATATATATATATATATATATATATATATATATATAAATATAAATATATATATATATATGGAGTCCGTATAAAGTCTTACAGTTAAGCTAATTAATTTCTTAATTTTCCATACTTAATTATCACAGTGGGAAGTTTATTTTTTTTGCTGATCCAATTCCATTTACTCTTTAAAATTATTTGATCATGCGTAATTAATTCTCCCTAATTCAGCACATTCTAACTATTCAAAGAAGTAGAGATGATCTCTGTTTGACATTTCTTCTGCAGATGTAATATCTAAATATTCCTAAATCTAATACTACTTGACCTGAATAATTAGTACATTTGTTTCCTAAAAAGGGAAATATTAGCTCTCTTCTGCTTCAGCTGCTGAGGCCCTCTATCCATCTTTTTCACTGAACGTAAAATAAAAGGAAATTCAATCAGAGAAACTGTTTTTCATGGTGGTCATTTCGTATATATAGAGTATACGTTCAGTTACATGTGCTTGATCCATGTTACCATATATATATATATATTTCATTTGGAAAACAAGAAATTTTATAATCATGGAGACAAAAAATATAATTATCCATTTTTTTTTTCAAAATTCAAAGTGTTTCATTCATTTAAAGGCATATTATTTACTTTTGCACATTAAATTTTCATGAAATCATTATCACTTACATTAATGGACAAAATAATTAGAAAGCAACTGATTCAAATAGAAGTTCTATTTTCTTTTTTACATCTAGTAAATAATTCTGGAAATATAGATTTCAAACGTGAAACAATAACGTTCTTTTATCCTCGTCAAGATATATTATATCGATTTTGTTATATTAAAATTGAGTATGCTTTGATGGTAAAGTGAAATTTTCCATTAAAATTAAACATAATTTTTAGAAAAAAATAAGTATATTAAGGTGTCAAGTAAATGTTTATAAGTGCTCTGTGCGGCAGATTTTTTGTGTGGGATGCGTTATAAGCATATGGTTTAAAGCACGTAAAAAGAACTATTTATTATTGGTGTTTTTTAATAAATATATAAACTAGTAAATGTAACTCCTTTACAAGAAGACATAAATATACAGGTATCTGAATATAAAATTAAGGCTGCTCTACCCATAAAATGAGAGAATTCATTGAAACTTGGTGTAAAGTTTTCTATGTTTACTTTGTTGAGGACAGGTTGAAATGGTTTTCCATCAATGCAGAGGCATACAATAAATATCATGAAATTTTACTGATAATTTTAAATGATTAACATTTTGATTTTTTATTTTCCGAATAACATTTATAAGTCTATGTATTTCAAGAATTGAAAAAATAAGTAAATCAATTGATTAGTAACATTCATATATTATGCATTATGATATAAATTAATATTTCTATTAAATGAAAAAGAACTTAATAATTATCTTATTTCCTATTAAAGAAGTGTTATAAGACCTGTTTCAATCTCTCTTCTAAAAGTAAATTTCTGTGTCTCAGTAAAAGCAAGTTAAAATGTTTTTTGGTTTACGACATTTTCCATAATTCAGTAGTTTTCATACGTTTCACAATTAAAACTAAATTAATATTCTATAATATTTTTACATTCTAAACTTATCCAAATTATACTCCATTCGGACCTTTATTCTCTAGTAATTTGGACTATTTGTTCAGTTGTGCTCATATATCTATATCTAATTTAGCATTCTTCTTTTTTAAATTTTAAATATCTTCTTTCGGTTGGATTCTATTTTATCTTACGACTTGAGGGATGGAAAGCATAGTTGAGCCAAAATGTACGACATTACTCAAATTAACAACGTATACTTTTCATTCAACTCCACTTTTGGTGAGGTATTTGCAAAATCAATGTTTATAATTTCACTTGGCGT
>BMAW01018296.1:40177-60199 GCA_019974015.1 Nephila pilipes | reverse complement strand
GTGTGTGTGTGTGTGTGTGTCATCAAATTTTCGATCGTTAATTTAACCAACTTCCCATCAAGCTAGAAATCTGAAACCTTGGGAATCGTTCTCACTAGCCTAACAATACGATATTTGGACATTTGCGACAAGTTTTAGCTAGTATTTTCTTCAATAATGCAGTTTAGCCCAAACACTTGGCGCGATTTCAAAAATTGGCATCAAACTTGGCGATTTTTTTGTTTGGCTGAACGTTAAGTCCGTAAAACGGACCAGGGTAGCCACATTTGGCAAAATACTGCCAAATAATTCTTGTCGCCAAGAGTGATTGGGTTAAACTGCATTCCAACCATTTAATTTACAGAATTAATTAATTAATTTTAGTTACTTTTAACGTTTTTATGTATTTCACTTGGTTCGTGTTTCTGTGTGTGTGTGTGTGTGTCATCAAATTTTCTATCGTTAAATTAACCAACTTCCCATCAAGCTAGAGTTCTGAAATTTCGGGAACCGTTCTTACTTGCCTAACAATGCAATATTTAGATATTTGCGACCAGTTTTAACTAATATTTCAATAATCTTTCTTAATAAATTTTGCCACTATATAAAAACGTTGTTTTTAAAAACGTTGGTTTTTATCTCGAATTATTGTTTTTCTTCTAGAAGGTGGGGTTGATATTGAATTGAACTGTCAGCGCTGAACAAGCCCATTAAACTTTTGACGCAAGTGAAAAAATGCACCAAAAGTGCCCAAGTAAATTACGCAGAGTTCACACATTTATTTATTTGGGGGTTTGAGGCTTTTACGCCAAATTTATTACTTGACAAATGCAGTTCTAAGCCATAATGCCACAAATATGGATTGAGTAGAAAGAAACCGGAAGCTGATGCACTATAAGTCCAAACTGGCGTTATTTTGGATTCCTTTTCTCATCGCGTCTTGACGAAATACAACAAAATGGCGTCAAACAGCGCAATAAGTCTACCGCATTGCCAGTGTAATAATACAATTCAACGAGATTATATTTCAATGCAACCCTACTTCTGAGCAAATTTAACTTTTTTAACCAAGGCGTTTGGGATAAAATAGGATTATTCTTCAATTTTGTTTCATTTCAAAAGCAATTAAATCATTGACTATTTTAAAGAAGAGTAATTCCAACAATCTCTGAATAGAAGGATCTAAATGTCCCAAAAGTGAATTTGATTCAAAATTCTTTTAGTTTAAGTTCAATATGGGAATTTCGATTAATTGAATTGCCTGTAGAAGATATTGAAATGTTGTGTTAAGTGTAAAATGTACATTTGCCTCAATTGTAATATTAGCTTTAAAATTCTTTTCCTTCTCTGTATGATTTCACAAAAGGAAATTTATTTTGAAACTTTGAATTTATCATAAGTATATACTTTAAGCAGTTGTTGAAATATCGTTAATTAAGTAAATTTTTGTATTCCATTAAATGTTTCTTTTCGGAAAATTGCTTTGTTCACTCAAAATGTGCTCTGTAAATAAATTAATCAGTCCAAAATGTTTAAAACAATATTTGCAACGACTTTGCTACATTGCTAGATTTTCGCAACATATCTCGATAGTATATATATTCAGCAATAAAGACAAAAAGACAAACTTGAATTGATGAGACGTGAGGAGGAACCAAAATAATTTATTAGTAGTCAATGATGAATATAATTACAGTCATTCTCTCTAGAATCCCAGATTAACTTTTCAAATCTAACTTAGTATCAACTACTAATTTTTTAGCTCAGCACTTCACTTATTTGATTCAATTTCTTTGCAAACAGCAGATTTTTTTCCTTATTGCTCCATTATCAAAACCGTTTTAATCCACAAAATTATTAGAAGAGTTTCAATCCTAAAAACGAAACAAAAATACTTCTTAGCTAGCAATCGATTTCCTCTATCTCCACACTATTTTCAAAAATATTATTTCCCTTTTTTATCAATGCTCCTAAATCTGTTCACTTTACTTCTATTTTCGTCTAATTAATCACATTACACTTCGATTTAATTGGGAAGAAATTGTGATTTTATGCAATTGCAATTGATATAAAGTCTGCTCACATAACTGACGTTCTGTTTTACCTGCAACAATAATACATTCGACGCAAAAAAGGGACAAATAAAATGTATTGTATATTTGATGAGATCGCAAAATCATCCAAAGAAAAGTTTACGTCTACAATATCTGTAAAGATCTTATTTATTAACTAAACAACAAACATTATTAATTCATCCCATTAAATTAAAACTTTTAGAAAATGGCCTTCATGCTTGTTTTGTTCTGATCATTAAATGCATAAATTCATTAATAACTTCTAAAGAATGTAAAATGAAAAATATAGGCTTTATTGCAATATGATGGCTAAAAAAATGCAAATTCGTTTATTTTTACAGTAAACTACCTTTAAGAATATAAAATAAATAAGGATTAGTAATTTGATTGATTTATTAGGTGTAAATTTTCTTGTGTTATATATAAACAGACTCAACCAATGTATACGTTAACAATGCAATTTGTTTTCTCAATACGAACAAACAAATGACAAACATAAATATATATAACTAAATTGCATTCAAAAAATATTTCATAAAAATTAAAAATTTATTCAAAATATTGATAGTCCGTAGTGTATAATTAATTTTATAATAATTTTTATTTAAATGAAGTCGAAAATTCTCAACTATGCAATAAGGAAAATAAATATATATAATAGTCCATAACGCCAATTACATGAAATAGCTCAATGACATTAGCTACGAAATCTTGTTTTTAATTAAACATGCACCAATATAATTTCTGATACTTAATTTTTTATTTACACATCCAAGCAAAATTTCCATATTTAATCAGTTTCCACATCTAAGGATTCCCGAAAAATACAAAATCTGAAATTCGTTTCAAGGGGACGGTTGTAACAGTTTCGAAAGATGTATAACTTTAAGAGCAGAGTAACCGTTTCATTAAATATAGTTCAGCATATCTTAACAAACTGCCGTACGTTTGTGGCGGCTGCCTACGTCATCTTGTGACGTCATTTTTGTCTGCGGAACTGGAAGCCGATTTAAAGAAAAGGAGGAAGCGATCTTTTGGAGACACACTTGCTTCGCAGATTGCAGAACTGTGAAGGTCGAGTTTCATAGTTGAAATGTTAAAAGTTGTTCTCGTTAAGTTTTAAATAAATTGTTAGTTCTTCTTGTTTTTAGCCTTTCGTAGTTATTTATTTATTTGTATAGCCTACACCTTCTGATTGGACATTATGGGGAACGGAGGTTTTAGCAACAACACGTTACCATAAGCTGGTGACCCGTTCAAGAAACAAGCATGGAATACTCCCGGAAAGGCTAATTGGAAGCAAGTTGTCAAGATTTACTATCCGACGGAAACTCTCTGACACCTGTGAATTGGTAACGTCCCTATCTATGGTTCGATCCTCTGAGGCAGGAATTTGGTCGGTAAAATTTTTATTTTTTTACTGTCGCCTTGAGATGTCGATTTAGCTACATCTGGCTCTTACACCAGTGCGCTTTACATACATACATTCTCAATAACTCCTCTTGCACCAATAAACTTCACTATCACTCACTCATTATCCCACTAGCTCAGATAGAGATGTCGCTTGAAGGTACAGATACTAAAAGTGAAGGAGCTGTAGGTTCAAATAATAGTTGTGAAAGACTAACAGTTAAGGTCCCTAGTTTTTGTTCCCATACGTTTTGTTCCCATACCCCTAGTTTTGTTCCCATACCACGTTCCCATACGTTTATTACGAGTAAATGAATGAATACTTACACAGACATAAAACCGAAATTTTTTATCAAAGCAGATTTCTCTCATTAATATCTTATTAACTTCTTTTAAGATCTTGGTAAGAGATAAATGTGAACGAATTTCAGTGCCGAATCAATCAATAATATATAGCTTAAAGTTGTGAAATACTTACGCTGTGATAAATTTGTATTTCAGGTGTGAAATTGGCTGCACACATATTTGTTATATCCCTCTCACGATAAGGAAAGTCAAGTGTGATCCAGACATTTAATAATAAGTATCCATTATATTGGTTAATAAGAAATACCTTGGTTTTCGAAAATCAATAAGCTTTATGTTGACAAAGAACATGCTTCCTAATTTTTAAATATTTCCTAACAATACTTCGAATAATTGTATGAGGCTGGATCTTCTTTTTAGTCTAGTTTTTACGTGAATTTATTATAACATTTCAATATATATATATATATATATATTTACAAGAAATCACATTTCATCCTCAGAGTTGTTCATTCAAATAAGTAAAATTGAGGGAGAGTAATTTCTCTCCCCTTATTTGTACGCAATAAGGGAAGAGTGTTTTCTTGATTTTCTAAATAAGATTAACACAATGAAAATATTAACACAATTACAATGATGAGTTGACAATTTTTTTTAAGTTCTAATTAACGTAATGCGGAAAATACATTGACATTATTCTAAAACCAAAAATTCTACCTTCCTTTAGAGATTTATTTCCCAATAATGTTTCATCCTTTTTGAGCAGGATACTTCTCCCCTCAGCACATCAAAATTATCGAAAAAGTGGTTTCGTACAAAGAGTATTCATTTGTTGTCCTGGACTGGAAACAGTCCTGACCTCAATCCTGCAGAAAACTCGAGGCACCGTTTGAAAACTCATGTCCGCATGAAGCACCCATCAAGTAAAAGGAAACTAATTGAGGCTGTAATTGTTTCTGGGCATAATGTTATAACGAAGGAAGAGCTTAAAACTATCTTTAGCTCAATAAAACATTGATGTGAAGCTGTAATCAAAAATAAAAGATACCTTATTATATAATGGTAACTCACTTTAATTATCAGTTTCTAATGTATATCGATAATTATTTCAGATTAACTTTTATTGTGATAAAATATTCAATTTTTTTTGTAATGAATTAAACATTAAATATGCATTAAAAATATACACTCAAGAGCCAAAACATTATGACCACCCCTACATTTTGCAATGAACTCACCTGGAGGACGTGGAAGGCACTTGGTCAAGTGGAAATGGTACTTAACTGCTGCTGGAGAGTCTGAAGAATCATTCTTTCACTTATTTCTGTGTGTGATGGGAAAGGCTGCGGATCTTAGCTTTGATAGAGGACAGATTGTAATGGCTCAAAGACTCGGAACAAGTATTTCCGAAACTGCACGACTCGTGGGTTGTTCGCGATCTACAGTTGTCAGTACTTATGCAAAGTGGATGAATTACGGTGAAACCAGCAGTAGACGACATGGTGTTGGTCGTCCACACGCTATCAAAGAAAAGGGTCGTCGGAGACTGTCTCGCATGGTGAAGCAAAACCGGAGCCAGACAGTGGCTCATCTTACAGCCCAATACAATGCAAGGCCAAGTAGAATAGTATCGGAACACACTGTTCAGCGGACACTGTTGGATATGGGGCTACGCATCAAACGTCCCACTCGTGTGCCTTTAATGACCAAGCGTCATCACCAACTGCGCGTGCGCTGAGCCCGGGAACATCGCGACTGGTCCATGGATCAGTGGGAGAGAGTTGCCTGGTCAGATGAATTACGGTTTGTCATTCATCACGCCGATGGCCGTGTCAGGATACGCCGTCTTTTAGGCAAACAGTTGCTCCCTCAATGTACAGTAGGTCATACACAGGCCGGTGATGGCGATATTATGCTTTGGGGGACGTTCTCTTGAGCATCTCTGAGACCCGTGGTTGTGGTAGAGCAGACCATGAATGCTATAGGGTATCTGAAGATCATTGCGGACCAGTTGCACCCTTACATGGCCTCTGTATTTCCAGCTGGAAATGGAATGTTCCAACAGGACAACGCTCCGTGTCACAAGGCTAAAATTGTGTTGGAGTGGTTCCAGGAGCATGATGCTGAATTCCAGTTAATGTCCTGGCCACCTAACTCACCGGATTTGAATCCGATAGAACACATTTGGGATATCGTGGGACGGCAGCTCAGAGTTCAAAGACCACCAATTCTCAATATCTCGGATTTGCTTGACCGTTGCTTAAACATCTGGTACAATCTATCTCCGGTCATCTACCAAGGACTTGTGGCATCCATGCCAAGGTGAGTTGAAGCTGTGTTGCGCGCCAAAGGTGGGCCAACTCGTTATTGACAGATGGTCATAATGTTTTGGCTCTTGAGTGCATATAACGTCTATGCATTTTGTGAAATGTAGCATTTTTTATAAGCATACGAAGTTAAAAAACCATAATTTCCAAAAGTGTCCAGAATTTTCGCCACCATACGTATTTATAATTGTAATTATAATCGTAATAATAATACGTATTTGTAATCGTAATTTTGAAATGAACGGTTGATTGAATGTAGGTAAAAATTTTATTTCGAACCTATATTTATAACAAATGTTTAAAATTTTATCCTCCTTTTCTCTCCAGGAGGGAAAGGTGAACTTGTTTGTTCTTATTTTGAGAAAAGCGGTTCAAGGTGCTTGTTTCATTTGAGTTATACAGAATTTTCAGAACATTTATTGATTGAATATTATTTCATAAACTTTGTTCTGTAAATATCCTTACAGAAATGTGAAACATTTCTCAGATCACATAAAGGAGGTTCTTAGTACAATATAATATACTAGAACAGTAATGATTATGTGAAGAAGCTTCAATATTTTTTTGATGTTAACTCATCTCAAGAAATCTTTGACCACTTCGTTCCCCTAATCTAAGCATGACCTTTTTTTTTTTTCTGTGAGACTATGCAAAGAAGAATGTTTGTGTAAATAAAAGTTTAATTAAAATTATCATCCCCCAGAAAGGATACGTAAAATCACTTCCTGTTCAGCTTTCATTCCAAGAAAGGGCAGGATATTCTAAACATTCGTTGGAAAAGAGGATTTACAATTTTTTCCCCTCTGTATTATGAAAAATGTCCCTTTCATCATAAGCGTAAAAGTAATTGTTTATATCTCGTTGCCTTTTATTGATAATAAATTCCCGAATCGTCAGTAAGGGAACTTTCAGAATAACTGATATTTATTTCACAAAAGAGACAAAAATCTAATTGTTTAATAATTTTGGAATATATTATTTAATGTTTTCTCGTAAACGTATATAATTGTTCATTGTTTCTTTCCAGTGATTATTTTACTAAAATTTCTTTAGTTGGAAACAACACCTTCTTTTTGTGAAAATATATTTAGAAGATTAAGAGAACACTTAGTGTATTGCTTAAACAATTTCGAAAGTCGCGATTATCCAAAAGATTTATGCATAATGCTAAATTTTTTTTAATTTAGGCACATTTCACAGCTATGCGAAAAGGCTGGTATCAAGAAATGCATGTTAAGAAATCTTTTCACTATAGTTAATTGTGTTATATATAACAAATCACCAATAATATCACAAATTATTTAGCTTTGAATTTCTAAACTTTCGAAATCCATTTCGTATTGGTAGAGAGAAATAAACTCATGAGATATTAAGGATATATACTGCTGTTTGTAGAAAATGCAACACCATGAAAGAATCATCAGAATCAAATGAAATTTAATGCAGAAACGACTTGTACTGATACAAATAAATGATGAAATTTTCAAAACAAAAGAAACAAATTAAGCGTCCGAAATCAGTATTTGGTGCAGCCACCATGCGCTGCAATAAGTGCTGCTATACGACGTGGCATGGAGTCAAACAGATGTTGAATATCTGCTTGAGGAAGAGAATTCCATATCGCTTGTATGCGCAACCAAAGTTCGTCTTTGGAAACTGCAGGACGCGGATCACGAGCGAGACGCCGACCAACCATATCCCACACGTGCTCAATAGGCGACATATCCGGTGAATAAGCAGGCCAAGGAAGAAGTTGCATGCGTTGTGCTGAACAGAAGTCTCGAACAGTCCGCGCAACATGTGGGCGTGCATTATCCTGCTGAAAGATAGCTCCAGGGATGCCTTGAAGGAAAGGAACGACTTCGGGCTGTAGCACTTCACGGACGTACCTGTTGCTATTGAGATTACCCTCAATTCGTATCAAATTGGATCGTCCATGATACGAAATCGCACCCCAGACCATAACTCCGGGTGTTCGACCACTATGTCGTTCAATAATACACTCAGGAAGGCAGCGTTGACCGGCATAACGTCTAACACGAACACGGCCATCATGGGTCCACAAATTGAAGCGTGATTCATCTGAAAAGACAACTTGGTGCCAATCAGCTCGCCTGTCTCTGTGCTCAAGAGCCCACTGCCGACGCAGCCGTCGATGATTCGCCATGAGGGGAATCCTGTATAAAGGCACCCTTGCACGCAATCCACGGCGCAGCAGACGACGACGAATTGACGAAGCCGACAATTGTACACCTGTAGCAGTAGACCAACGTGCTGCCAGCTGCCTGGAGGAAGCTGTGCGATCATTCACCGCCATGCGGAGCAGGTGTCGATCATCGCGCTCTGACGTCACCTTCTGTCGTCCAGTGCCTGTTTTTCGAGTTGTTCGGTGCTCGTCGGTCCACTGCTTCAAAAACTCGCATCACTGTGGAACTGTTCCGCTGCATACGAGCTGCTATTGCGCGATAGGAAAATCCTCCTTCTCGAAGGCCGATTATCCTCCCTCGTTCAAACTCCGTAAGTTGCTTGAATTTCTTATTCTTCCGTCGTGGAGGCATACTCAGGTCTCCCTAAACGTTTGCCACTAACAAATAATCATAGACTTTTTTCAACGTCCCGCTACAGCACTTTATTTATACGCTTTCAGCATCAATTCAGAGGGCGCTGCGCGCGCCGCGCACGCGCGATGGCTCTGAAACTTTATTAATTTGCATAATATCCTATAATTGACATTTGCTGCGAATTTCATTTGATTCTGATGATTCCTTCATGGTGTTGCATTTTCTACAAACAGCAGTTTATATTCACATACATATATTAAGGGTGCAAGAGAAAGTGCTTAGCTGTTTCTATGGATGAATTATTCCTCAGAATTAAATGAGTGAATCACGTGTTTTCAAAAACTGAAACTCAACATCATAGCTCGCATACTATAGTATGGGGGGAAAAATCTATATTTATATTTTTTCTCAAAATGGAGTATTTTAGGTTTTTGATTAACTTTCATCAAAATGTACATATTACACATAGATGATAATTTACCCACCATAAAATGAGATAATTTCCTTAACTGTGAACATAACCTTTTATCGTTCGCAAATTTTAACTTTTGAGCATTAATTTTATGAAAATAATGGGATATTTGAAACTTAACTTTTAAAAAAAAAAGTTATCATAAGGTATTTGATTATTAACTGCTCAAACATTATTTTTTAAATAAGATTTTTATTAGATAAAAATATATTTAATTATAAAATTAATAAATGCTAAGGTATGACTACCATTGCTGATAACTTTAAAAAAATGGTTGTTATTTAAACAAGGCATAAATAAAATTACTCTTCATTTTCGAAAGCGTGTCTGTTGCTTCATAACCTATTTAACTGGAGAGCATTGCAAATATTGGATAAAATGCATTTCCCATTATAATTTTTTTTTATCAGAAACACAAAACTTCATCTAAAGATCGCTGAAATATTATTTAAGAGAAGTTCACTATATTTGTACGTTTGAAATATATGTTACGAAAGCATTGCACTTAAAACTTAAATTTTAAATAAGAAAATAAGGGAATGTTTTTCAGTTTTGAAAATAAAAAACCAAAAATGTGTATGATTACTTGTATTTTTAATTGCAAAACATTATACTATTCCTATAAGATTGATATGTTTTACTGTTTCCAGTATTTAATAAAAACTGAGATTCCATTTTTTTTTTATCGCGTTAATAATTTTATTCGTGGAATAGAAAATTAAACATTTTCTTTTAGATGATTTAAAATATAATTAAGAGCAACAATTTAAGATACGCTTAATGTAAAATAAAAAAAAATATATTACAAAGATTACGTTAAGAAGAATCTCTAAATATTTCTCGGAAACTTACTTAGATATTGTTAAAAACTGTTAATAAATATATTTAACTTTTTATCACTTCCGACGAACTTACTTTTCTTTCCATTTCTTTTCTTTCTTTATTCATGAAACCGGAGGGGAAAAGAAATTTCCCTTGATGTATACTCAAACTCCCGCAAGACATAAAACTCAATTTAAACCTGGTGTTTTTGAAGGCTTATGCGAGAAGTGTTTTTAGAAAGAATCGTCATCAAGCATTTTATGATACTTTTAGAAGGCCTACATTTTATTTACTTTGTAAACGTCTTCAAGGATATAAAGTCAATACGTAAAAATGCTGTATTCCTCTGTTCCGCATGTAAAAAAAGCGTAATGACTCCCAGAATTTAAGCTAACGTGAGATGAAATTCCGAATTTTAAATTTACGGTAGCTTAAAAATTTAGCATGTCTGTAAATATGGAATATGGAAATCTCAAGAAAAGCTAACATTTTTTCGCTTAGTTATGTTAACGTGTATACGAAATTGGTTATACAAGACGTAATGTTACATAAAATTGTAAGTACTTTAACTAAAAGTTTTATAAACTAATCCTTTTTTATTACCTTGTGTTGCAACTACATAATTTAAATGATGAAATGTTATAAAAAAAAAGAGATAATAATCCACGAAATAATACTTCGGTATTAAAGTTATTGTTTTAAATTTAAAATTAAAAATGCTTAATAAAATAGCATTGCGTTAAAATAATTATGTTATGGATAAAAGCATTTTTAATATAACATTTTTCTTGCCACATTAAAAAAATATATTTCAAAGCATGAATTAAATTTGAAATATATCTAGAATACAAAACGATTTTACATTGTATTTCTTTTAAATATTTAAAAAAAACATACTTAAGTTCACTTTTCATTGTACACTCTTAACGAGCCCTTGCAAATGAGTGACAGTTTAATTATTAATATCACATTTAAAAGTAAAACGTGGACTATTGCCGATGATAGGTTTAATTTTCAACTTATTTCAAAGGACGAAGATGACAACTCAACTTGCAATCCCCGTTCATCACACCATTTGCCGGAGTGATTGCGATTGTCCCATTAACGTCGCATGAAAATCAAATATTGGCGAAGGGCCTGATAATTATGAATCTCTGTCAAGTGACGAGGATATTACTCAAGCAAGCACACTCCTTTCCAAACTTCTTCATCACACCAATAGAAGACTTTGAGTCACGATAGATATCACGCTCATTAGCCCCGACTACATGGGAGATCATTAGTGGCATTTGGGCTCGAAAACACGACTCGACAAAACCACCAGCCAAGAGTCCGCGACCATTATCACTAGGCTAACTCGACTACACCAACGGGAGGACTTGGAGCCTTGGCAGGTACAACGCGCACCACCACTTTTACTAGACGGATTTTTCAAAACTCGAAGCTATGACTCGAAAACAATGACAGCCGCGAGTTCGTGACTATGAGCAATCCGTTACTTCGATCACTAAACCTTTCCGAATAATATAAGCTTTAAATGTTTCATTCGGTTCGAAATTTTATATTTTTTATTTAACAGAGTAAGTTGTTCTTCATAAAAATATTTTAATAATAAGCATTATTTAATTAAAATAATGTTTGCAAATTAAGTACAAACAGAAACATAGAGTGCTTCATGTCTTTTATTTAATAGAACATTTTTAAGAATATTAAAATATTTGATGTTGCGGGAAAGGATATTAATACATATAAAATTTAATAATATTATCCAAGTAAATATTTTCAACTAATAGTATACTAATGATACATTTTTGCTGTATTTAAATATATCTTGTCTTTAAATATTTATAAGACATTTATTTTAAATAATGGATATGAAAATTCTTCGCTCTGGGAAGATTAAAAGTATAAGAAATCAATAATTATGTATTTAATTATAACACGCACTGTTGAACAGCAATAAAACACCTAAACATATACTTATTAGTAAGTATGCATACATCTTATTTAAATATTATTTATACCAAAGCTTCTTTTAATATGTTACAAACATGCGAAATCTGTAATTAAGTTGCATCATTTAAATATAACATTGTTTCAAAATTATCTGCGTACAAATATATACAATTTTTATTCAATGTCCATATAAAGGAAGAAGTATTTAATTCTCTGCCGGGAACCTTGCATATTTTCCCTCTAATATAGTTTGTATGATTAAGCTACATAATGAACCAAAAGTTAACATTATTATTATATATATAAATATAATATTTTTCTTAAACACCATTTATAATTAAATGGAATTATTTAAATTTACGATTAAAACAAAAAAAAAAATTAATTTAAAAAAGCATAGACTTCTTATTGAATGGTTAAAAAAGGAGTTGTTAATCCATTAATTCTTCTTCGTCAAGAAGTTTATTGATTTTTTTCCTAAAATAGTTTTGTATGATTCACCTGGCTGTTTTGTGACTCTTAATACCTTTAAAATATAAAATCTTTTCTGAAAGGTTTTAGGATCAAAATGTACAAAATTTTTAATTTTCAAACTTTATTTAAAATATTTTGCTTGATTCTATAGTTTTCAAATAAAAAATATTTTTATTAAAAAAATATGTACTTGTGAACAAAATACAAAAATTTCAGGGACTAAGGACTAAAAAGCACTATTCAAGGACTAAATAAAGTGCAAGTAACCAATTACGGCAAACAATCCGGAATCTTACGGATTTTCACTGAAAATAATTTGTATGATTCAGTTACATAACGAAACAAAAAGTACAATTTTATTTATTCGAAAACCGTGATATTAAAGAAACATTATATATTTTCTGAGGGTCAAAAATTGTATAAATGCAATGCTGTAGTCGCATTTCTATTAATGTAGATTTTCATAGAAATAAACTTTCCTAAATTATTAAAATATGTTTACCATAATAGTAAGAGTTACATTTCCTTTCTCGAAAATTAACTATAATATTCTGAATCAAACTGTAATTGATTACTTTTAGAGCATAGTTCATACATAAATCTAAAAATATTTTTTTCCCAAAAATTATTCATTTTGAACAAAATTAATATATTTACTTTTATTCTAAATTCAGTTCTAAGTATTTAATCCATTTTAATATTACTTTTAAGTAACATTAAAAGTAATTACGTTTTAAAGAAAACTCTTATCTAAAATTTATAAATTTTGCACAAAAATCAATATGCTTTTCCTTTATAAAACATTTCTTAAATAATTCAAAGAATAATGTTTCAAAAATTTATCAATTTTGAGGAAACTATCAGCTACGAATTGCAATAAAATCATTACATTATACAACCAGACCCCTCCAAATCGCGGTTTTTCAATGGCTTCTTTTTCAAGAATCAGATTCATCTTTATTCTAAGTACTTGAGGACTTCCTGATAATTGCAGAAGTTAATGATAGAAAGATGATGAAGATATTAGCCAAATAATGAATTTGCTTCCAAAAATGAAGTAAAAAGGAGCCGCAGGGGTAGAGAAGGAACTTTTTACGAAATTAGAGATCGCAAGTCCTTTGATTGTAAATTGCAGACGAGGAATTTTGTGTCATAAGGAAGAAGACCAAAATATGACTAATCGGAGATGAACAAAAAAGTGTCTTTGTAACACATGTGTTAAAAGTTTTGGGGCTGAGAGAGCATCAAATATTTTATAATTTTCATTTATCTTTCTTCAATTTGAATGTTTGGATTGAATATGAATCCCCATATCTCTTAAAATGAATTATTCTAGATTCAAAATTTTTGTAAGAGATTATTTTTAAGATCTCGTAGTCAGTGAGAATAGCTGCACGATTCAACTTTTCATATTGGCCAAATTTAAGGATTATAATTTTTTTTTCTAGCCTGAATTTCTGAACTTATTAAAAAATAATGTCTTATCAGTAGAAACACATAGTAGAAAATAATGCATATCGATTTTAGTATTTATATCATCGTTCAATTTATATTATTATTGTAATTTTCACTGAACTCGTTAATTAGTAAACGTGGACCGAAAACTAGGGTAATGCTGTACGTCATAAGAATTTAGAACATCACTTCAAAATTGAAGATAAGAGTTAAATTACCCTGAAAAGAACACTGATCGTTTACTTGAAGGAATATGATTTAGAGCAAAATTTCGTAAATATCTCCATTGCGTGACATGGTATCATTATGTTACACCAAAACGCAATAATATAGCAAAAACAAAAGCTAGATAACAGGATATTTTTATACGATTCTTATTTTTTCATCGTATCACGAAATAGAAGTAGTGAAAAATAGAAGTATTTTTCTCTTACATATAAGTAATCGAAGGAACAGAAATGAGTAAATTCTGAGACCAGATATATTGAAAGCGTTGTTTGCATGTTTTCTAGAAAAATGTTGGTATATATGTTGTTAATTTTAAGTCGGTTAGAGGTTCGTGTACATTTTGGTAAAACCTTCGCTACCAATTGCATTTCATAGCATTAAAATTCAAAACACATAGCTGATTTTTGTACTACAAAACTTCCACTTTTGACGCAAGCTGGCAATTTTTTTCCCAACCAGCATTTAAGGTCGATTGGCGCAACTGTTTGATGGCAAAAAAAGCATGTGTGATACAATTCATAACCCTGATCTTTCTCCGTGCTTCCGCAATCGTTAAATATCTTTCTTTTACTATGTCTAAAATATATTTAAGCCTTTGTTTTATGTAGTACATTATAAACGCTGCTATAATCGCCTGATCGAATGGCTCAGTCGACGAGGTAGTATTAAGGCTCCCGTCTACCCGCCATTTTGATTTCGCGGACGTAATGTTAATACTATGGAATTTTGACTTAAATTCTCACATCTTTATTATTTGATCTATTTGAATGCAATAAAGTGCATCTGAAAGAACAAAAAATAATGAATGCTTCTGTGGAATTACTTTTTTCCTAAGATTTTTAAATATATATGAAAATATTCTTTAAACACCGGAAAACTCAAAAACGAATAATTAAAATAAAATTAAAAATATTTTTAAAAATCTTAAGAAAAAAGTTATTCCACAGAAGCATTGATTATTTTTTGCTCTTTCAGATGCACTTTATTGCATTCAAATACGTCGAATAGTAAAGATGTGAGAATTAAAGTCGTAATTCCATAGGATTAACATTACGTCCGCGAAATCAAAATGGAGGGTAGACGAGAGCCTTAAGTAGCAAATGCTTTTTTTTAAAAAGCAAAATTGTTACAAAAGGGTATTTAAAAACACTCTAATCACATACAATTACTGCAGGGATAATATAGATTAGAATTCATATTTATAGCATCGTTACTCTGTGACGGCCCTCTTTACACATTAGCACCTCTACATTATGCTAAAAAGTGGAAAGAACTAAGGGCATATTCTCGCCTTGCCATTGAAGTGATACTCCAGAAACACTTTTTTCTGCATACTCACAATAATTCAAATTTCCGGAAGTCTCCATGTGCAATTTCCGTATGGGTATTTATGTTTGGGTATGCAAAAATCAGTGTACCAGCCACACACTCGTAACAACAGCAACCCTGGATTCACTTCGTTCCATTGACATTCATACCATCTGACTTCAACCCGGACCTCGTCTGAGATCATCATGTTCTTCTTTAACTAACAAGAGTTTCCTGCAGTTTATGTTACAAGCTGTATCTATATGTGAATATTTAAACCAATTTTATTTCTATGACAAATAAATAATATTTACGACATAGAGCTATGTTAGTAACTATATGTTCGATAATGTGCTGAGAGTTTCACTCTTAAAATCCGCATGCAGTTTCTGACAAATATAATAACAAGCACTATGCACGTGTAATCCCAATGTCCAATTACAGAAACTGACCAAACGAACAATTCGTTAGCTCATCGAAAACGGTTCAAACGCACTTTTTCTTAACTTTTGTTTTACTTTTTTGAGGATGTTGTGAAAGAAAAGAAAAATCTCTTCGCCACCTGTTGCTGTGATTAAGTGAATCGCTTTAGTCATAACTTTACACGAAAAAGTAAAACCCGCATGGAGAGTTATAAACAATTAAAATTAAAATATATATATATTTAGTTCCTCCTATTTTTTATCGTTATGTGTTATGACAAATGAGGTTTTATGTGTTATGACAAATGAGGTTTTATGAACTTTATTCATAAAACGTAAAAGTTAAAAACATTTATACTAAATTTACAATCATGTTGCATTTAATGGAAAATAATTTTCTTAGCTGATTCATTAGACGAAAATATATTCATATGTGTCAAAAAATGTAACGTTTCATATATATGAAATTCGAGGCTTTAGAAATAGATATTTCAACAAATCACGCACACTGCAGAAAAAAAAAAATACTATACAAATGTTTATGTCTCGCTCCAGAGAGGAAAAGACAAACAAAAAACATTTTCTCACTGTATTCAGATGCACGCAATTGAAAGTACTTTTATATGCAGCTGTCGTACACTCCCCTATTGCTCTTGAGAGCTTTAGATGAATTCGTGTTATTTTTGTGATTCGTTTGCTGCACAGACGTTTCCCCCCCCCCCATCACTCTCAGCTGTATGGAACAGTTTTCTACAAATGCTACCAGTGAATTTGAAATGAAAACGTAATTTCAAAATAAATTAATTTCGTTCCTTTTTCATTTTCCTGGTTATAGTTTTCTTCTCTTTATTCGAAGAACGTTTTCTGAGAATCTGTTAAAATGTCTTCATTTATTAATTTTACTCCTTTTATGATTTAAAAAAATTAGAAATAGAAAAATGATTTTCCAAAATGCCGACAATTTTTACATTTCATTTTATTTCATTATGATTCACTGCTAAGCAATTTTATTTTCATTTTCATTTTATTTTATTTGCAATGATTTTTCAATTTTTTTCCTGTAATGAAAAGTCTCGTTATTTTAAAGTAGAAGAACATTTTCTTTGATTTGAAGCTTTAAATTCTTAATTTTTTTTTTCTATAAGCAACACTGTAATAAATAAATTTCCTAAATATAAATTTTCTAAGAATTCTTCCTTTTTATCGGTGGGAAAATTTATTTATAGTTCTGAAGATAGTGAAACTAAATAACTTTCACATTGTAGGATTAAATTAAAATTAAATTTTCATCTGATAGAAATTAAGAATCTATTTAAAAATAAAAATAGGTAATAAAAAAATATCATCTTTGTGATAATATTAGATGATTAACTTAAATTAGCTTTTGTATAAAAAAAATTATATTGTTAACGCGATTACAAATAAAAATAATTTTCATTGTTCGGTAGATATACATATATGTTAAAATGTATTACATTTTGATTTCAAAGGAAAAAATGCATTTTTTAAGAAATTCTATATTTTCTGAAATTATTTTTGTTGTATTTTCATAGATATTTCATTTATATAGAAGAAACAAATATTCTATTGTTTAACTTAATATTACGAGCTAAGAAGGAAAAATATTATCATGTTTGGTAAAAGCTTTTGTACAAATTGTATAATAACGGAATGATAATGCATCTTTGAATAATTAAATAAACATAATGTTCACAATAGGTTTTTCCCTAAATACTTTTAAACAAAAGAAAAATGTTGAAAAAATATTTTTGAATAAGCAGTAAACAATTGATGAAATTAAATATAGGCTAACAAAAAGCTTATTAAATATTTATGTAAGCTGATATATATTTCCCCTGTTATTCTACTTTTTCAAAGCACCCATACCCATTGTTCTTTCATATGGTGTGTTTATTTTAAGCACTAAAATAAATAAACATATTATACATAAAGTATTGGTTAGTAAATAATTTCAGATGTAAATATTTGCTGGCATATTTTATTATGCATTTCGTAAAAAGTTTTCAATGAAGTTTGGTTCAATATAATACCACATCTAAATCATTTGTCATAAACTTCATTGGCGAAGTAATTCTAATTGAGATTTTTGGTAATGTTGTATTGCGTTTGGTTTGTTCAAAATAAAGCAGCCTGATTGACTTTATTAACTTCGCATTTAATGCAGCACTAGGTCCTTTGATAACAGACCTCGTAATCCTGAACCTCAGTCAAGTGGAGAGATGGAACCCCCTCTCCTAACGAGGACTTCGAACATCTATAGATTTAAAATGCATTAGTCCAAGCTCCACGGTGGAACTTTAGTTACATCAAAGCTCTAACACATATGATTCAACGAAATCAACGATCATAACCCAGAGGCTATCGTAGCCACAACATGAAAAAGAATGCAGTAGATTAAATTTTTAGCAAAACATTTTAAGCACGTGTACATTTTTTAAATAAACATATTCAAATAAATGTGTAATTAATGTCAAAGAACCTAAAAGAAAACTCATGCTTCATAGTTAAATGATTTTAAGAACTCTTTGAGAAAAAAAAAGTTTTTTTCCTACTAATTGCAATAATTTAGAGGAACTTTTTATTTCCATAAATACAAATAACACGATTAAAAGTCCTGCTACATTTAAATGATAAATGTGATGTAACTTTTAAACATTTTGATGTAAATTTTAAACATTGTGATGTAAATTTTAAAAGGTGATGTAAATTTTAAACATTGTAATGTAAATTTTAAAAATATTTAATACATTTATTTTGTTTCACTGAAAAATTACTTTACATTTCATAGATATTTTATCTTCGGGTTCAAATATATACCTCATGAGTAAACAAGTAACATTAACCAATTCAAGACCGGTGAAAGGAGAAAGAACCGCTTCTCCTGGCCTGGAAGCTGCAAAAGTGCACTCACGCAAGGGAACAGACGATTTTCCTCGTAAAGCCTAATTTCATAAAATTATCTCACGATTAAATGCACTGAAACTTAAAAATAATTATCATTGATAGCATCTAAATATACGGTAGTAAAATTTTTTGTAATATTTAAGAACTAATTACGAATTTTAAAGAAATTATATTCACTTTGACAAAAAAAAATTATATATAGCTGTGAAAATAACAATAATGTAACTGTCTTTTTTTTTTTTTTTAAATTTTCGAGATTTTAAAATATAGGTAAAATATTAGATAGCTGAATACAAAAAAAAATATAAAATTAATGAAATAGAATTACTAAATAATAATTAAAACTTATGAAGCCTACGATACCGTTCAAAACACGGATCAGGACAAACCCTACGTTGCAAATTTTGCATTTATAATATAAGCTTGCGTTTTCTTTCCTTTAGGGAACCTTTTATGAGCACTGCATAATATCTGCTTGACTTTTCTCTCAGAAATTTCAATCTCTTCTCCATGAAAGCAAAAATAAAACTGATCCCAAAACATACAAATATCATTTTGCGGAAGATAAATCTACTCCCAACTCTAACCAGTAAATATTTCACTATCCCCCACATTCCTTCCAAATATAAAGAAAAACCCAGAGGGTAAAAAAGAGCCATTTAATTGTGCGGTCCGAACAAAAGAGGCAAATAAATACATTTGTTTAAATTTTCAAAATTACCCTGATAAAAAAAGCAGGAATTGAAGGTCATCACTCTGGGAAACGATATTTGAAAATATGACGAACTTCAACCACCATCTGATAGCCGATAAAAATTCAAATAAAAAGTTCTTATTTGAAATCGCACATATGTGATCATGGAACCGGTGACACGAAAACACCGAACACATATACAATACCGTGGGTCACGAAGGGAGAATCACGTGATTGCGTGTACGTGATCAAGCTCCTAAACGGGTTAACTTGGATGGTATATATGTAGATTTACACAAAGTAAAAAAGCATAAAAATTAATTTATATCATTATATTAATGATTTCTTAAAATTTTACTTAAAATAATTCTCGTAATTTTAAACTTAATTCAAAATAAAACTAAAATTATTACAAAACAAGTTGAACTTGAAGCAGAGCTGAAATTTTCAACTTAGATTTAGAGATAATAAGATAAAGATCTTGTAGTAATTTTGTTTACCGAACAAATTACAAAAAAAAAATTATTATTAATAAAATGCCTTTCTTGAACTGTAATTTACACACATCAATTTATAGAAAATAAATAAGAGCATATATATATATATAT
>BMAW01018296.1:0-39777 GCA_019974015.1 Nephila pilipes | reverse complement strand
CAAAAATTCACTAAGCGTATGTTGTAGGCATACATTTTTAATATAAATGATATTTTTTATTAATCACGATAACCAACATTTTTAAAAAGACAATTAGTTGACGGCCTAATTTTGAAGAAAATATGCACTCAATTCAGTTTGTACCTGAAGACTTACTTTTTAAGAACTTTAAAAAATGATTTTTAATTTCTATTTATCTTTATGACAGCAGATGATCCCTTATTTTTATTCTTGTTATATATGTTAAGGTATTACATTTTATATGAGATTTGCTTGTAACTGAAAAAAAAAATGTTGTTTACACAAATTACAAATAAATTTTATTAAAATAAAAATTCTTTATATATGTGTTTATATTTATTTATCATTCCAGGTTGTATTCTTCTTTGAACTATGGTTGTCGATATGATATTTAAGTTCTTAATATTAAATTTTTACTAAATTTAAAATCTGTACACTTATATACTGAAATGTGTTTTATATTTTTTTCACTCATTGTTAAATTA
This sequence comes from Nephila pilipes, assembly GCA_019974015.1. Taxonomy (NCBI): domain Eukaryota; kingdom Metazoa; phylum Arthropoda; class Arachnida; order Araneae; family Nephilidae; genus Nephila; species Nephila pilipes. The sequence continues at coordinate 39,271 of BMAW01018296.1, read as the reverse complement.
CTTTCAATCTTATTTACCAGAAGCAATTTTTCTTTATTTTTTTCATACAATTCCTTATTTGATTTTATGGAAAAGTCTACAGCCTTGGTTGATGCATTAAAGGAAGAGTCTAGACAATTGAAAACTTTAACCATACAAAACTAGTTCAACTCCCTAAATCTGAGTTTCAAGCTTTGTTTATATCGAACTTAATTTTAAGTGATATTTTCATTCAGTAGATTAATATAATAACATGTAAATTTTAGCATCTGTAATATATTTTTTAAAACATTTTTTCTGAATTTCACTTGTGTGTGTGTGTCATCAAATTTTCGATCGTTAATTTAATCAACTTCCCATCAAGCTAGAGCTTTGAAATTTTGGGAATCGTTCGTACTCGCCTAACAATGCAATATTTAGGCGTTTGCGAAAAGTTTTAACTAATATTTCAATAATTTTAATAAGTCAAAATATTCTTTCCTCTTGGCGCTTTTAGGATTGAGGAAAACATTTCTTTCCCCCTCTGGGAAACACCGGGCACTCCCCACGGCGCATGAGGTATCATAAGACTTTTGTACTCACAAAGGGGAGATACTATCTCCCCTTTACTATCTCCGAGATAGTAAGGGTTGCTGACTTTTAGTCAGTAATCATTCGCAAGAAAGAGAGTTTCCAATATTTGGCGCCGTGTCTTATCACAATAATTTTTTCTGAATTCTGGTTCCCATTTTTTTAATAGAATGACTTACAAACTTTCAAATGCATGTTTTGATTTTATGAGTATTACGAATTTTTTAATACACTCACAACTGTCTCTTTTTAAGTAAATTTTAAAGTTAAAAATAACTAACAATTTTAACTAATATTTCAATAATTTTCTCTAATATAGATGGTTTTTATATCGAATTATTATATCTGTTTTACGTTTTTTTAAATCACTTACATAATTGTGTATGTGTGTGCGTGTGTATGTATGATTTAAAAAAGCTTATACATTTAAAATTGAAAATGTCTTGACAAATTATTCTTAACATTTAAATAAAATAATAAATTTTTACTAAAACAATACTCAAAAGGTTTTCTATTAAATAAATAACTATACATAACACAATAAATAACACACTGCTAAAATTAAATTTATCAATCCTTTTTAAACACTTTTGTTTCAATTAAACTTGATAGAAACTTCATATTGGTTTACTGTATTCTTATAATAAATGTAATCAATAATTCATTTCCCTAAATAACCCTATTTCCCATTTTATAACACAATTACATATAATTGAGCCTATCCAATATGCTTAAATAAGTCAATGTCATATGATCGCGGCATTAAACCCGAGATACATCTTCCGCATGTCTTACACGGCGTTGAGCCACCACGAGAATTTGTATTAGGAGAGATTAATGATCAACCTGTAATCACTACATCGGAATAATTATGCATGCGTTGCTGTTTCGTGCGCAGGAGAATGCTATTCGGACCCTGCTTAGCATAATTTCAATTACTTTAATGCACACGTGCCTGATTGAAAGACTCGGCTTTTCTTAATCTCGCGGAATGATTCTACGTTACTAGGCCGTTTAGGCGAAATGAAATTTTGGAATATCTAAAGGGACACTGAAGGTACAGCACAGTAAGATTACCCCTTACCATTTGGATCAGAAGTTCCCAAACTTTTTTTTTCTCGTGGACCACTTTCAAAGTCTTACTATTTTCGGTAGACCCCCTGCTACTACATTTCTACTGTATTCCCAAAACTCCTAAAAAATATCACCCTAAATTGGGGGCGTTAAGAAGAAGAAAAAAAGTAGCACATTTTCTTGTGTCCTATTTATTAAAATAATACTTGTGGTTATATGTGCGTAAATAAATATTTTTAAACGAACAAGTACCTAGGTACCTAAAGTTTAATCTTCCCTGGCTTTTTGTTCTTTTATAGAAGCTTTAAATAATCTCTAGTATTTAATTTTTACTGCATAACTATTTACTACACTCAAATAGTAAAACAAATATAATATGATTGATAAATTACAATATACAATAAAAATATGTATAACAAATAGGTACATACTTACTTTTTCCGGCACTGCAAACACTGACATCGATTCACTCACAGTCACACTTTTATGTTCAAAATCCCGGAAACAAATGAGTAACGTTTTGTTACTGGCATTCGTATTTGTAATAATATAGATTGCAAGCACAGCGCAAGTCGCATTTCATCCCTTTGCAGGTCTAAAAAAGCATCCCGACGAGCGGGCGCACGGGTGGCACTTTGCAAGTCTCGACATGTGGTATACACTTTTACTATTATCTATTGTTCTATTCAATTCTGTGTTTGAACTGAGTCTCGAAGATTTTGAGTACCTACCTAGTGAATGATGCTACCTGCCTACGTTGATAAGTAAATTCAAGCCAAAATTTTTGTTGTTTATTATGAAAACCAATAAAATTTTCAAGGACCCCTACTTACAACTTGTGAACCCTTGTTTTCTTTTCAAGTCTACGTGGACCCCCGTGTGGTCTCCTATGGACCCATGGGGGTCCACCTGGACCACTTTGGCAACCTATAATTTGGACTGTTTATCCCAAACTAATAAATACTATTTAACTACAACACTTATGGACCAAAAAGAGCAACTCTTTTGATGGAAATGCCTCCTCAAATTCTCCGTAGGTGATATTAAAATCGAAATATATTCATTCAATCGGTGACATAATTCAAGAGGAGTGATAGTACCGACAGGGATGATGAAATGAATGTTTGTCGATTCAAACAATTTACCAATAAATAAAAATTAATTAACACTTATAGTTAATCGAATATGATATCAATAATAAAGGTACATTTTATTTATGGCATTTTCAGGGAAAATATATAAAACCTTATGTGGCGTTTGAAGGTCATTATGCGGCTCCTGTGTCATATATCTCAAACAAATATATTAATCAAAAACTACTTAACTTTACTTGTAGATACACACGAATAAGACAACTGCTTTATTTATTACCATTATGGAATATCTAAGGCGGCTCTCACTTGAATTTTAACCTTATTCACAGTTTTAACCATTTCGCTACCGGAGGGAGAAAAAAGAAGTGCTTCTCTATGTCCGCAGCTTCTTACTGCGGAGTGTAACTCGGTGCCCAGACGATTTTATATATTAAGCCTAATTCGTGAAAAAATTCCTTTAAAATCATCTATTCGTTAAAATATTTTGGTATTTACATATCTTATTTAAAATGCATTAAACTTAATATATACAAAAGAAAAAAAAAAGATTTAATCGAAAATTGAATGTTTTATACATACAGTTACATGAAAAATCATACTTTTAGGAAAATACAAAATATATTTACAAATGTTACATAAATTTCAGGGTGTAATGATGTACCATTATATGGAATATATAGATATAAAAGATAAATCTTATTTTGCTGTAGGGTATATTTATAAAAAAATAAATCAATGCATAGTACAACGTCACAAGTCTTACACACATATTTTGACGCTTCACGCAAGATTTTGAGCAAAGGGCATATCTTAGTCCTTTTTTTTTACTTTAATATCTATGTACAGATTTGGATTATTTTCGCTAACGTTACTGTCAGATTCATTCATTATTTCGAAAATCTCAGTATCACATAAACACTTTCTTTTCGTCATGGCTGTCGCTACAAATAAAAAACGACCCAAAGAAGCGAACAGCTGAGAGCATAGGCTATCTAAAGCCCTAACCCCCATAAAGGGCCATAAATTATCCTTCGAACTTCTAAGAAGCAAGAAGAAAGAAAAAAGTAAACTGAAGGCAAGTGCACGCTTTAAATCATGTCATTACTTTTAAAGTACCGTGCCGCAATATGTGCTTTTAACAGTAACTCCCTTCCCACATCCTTCTGATACCCAGAATTGAAACCCAAGCCCATATAACCAAGGTCTACATTCCAAATAACCTATCTATATAGATGTCGCGGTTATGTAACACCATCTAATAATAATAAGAAAATCAAATGAAACGTTCTCTTTAAGCGTATCACTTTTGATACGCTGCTCTGCAGAAGGCATTTCGGAGCGTATCTATTGTGATACGCTGGGCACAGGAGAGCCACCGCGAGCGTATCAAATGTGATACGCTGGTAGTGAAAGGGTTAAATATGATTTCAATAAGAAATCTATCATACCATTACACTTGATCTTAATTCCACAACTCTCTTCAATAGTTTTTATGGAACTTCACATTTTTAGTGGCACTCTCTTGTAACACAAAACTATCCAAAGGAATTTATTCAAAATAATAATTCTCTGTAGGCGAGCCATTGGCCTGTACGAGTGTATCTCCCTATCTCTTTCATTAACTGCTTATCAATTCCCTATAATTATAGCTAATCCACTTCACTTTACTTCACTCATCATCTTATTTTTAGCTAATCAAGTTTCATTTTGATTTAGGAAGAAATTGTTATTTTAGGTAATTAAAATCTTTAAAAGTCTCCGAGGTTAGTGAAGTAAAAGTCGTGAAGAGCGCAACGTCACAACAGTAGTTCACTTATGCAGGCACATTATTTTTTCAAATACCCTGTAACATTTCTTTTCATAACTAATTTAAATTCGAAATATAAATTGAATAAGTAATATTCATACAATTTAATGACTTTGAGATCTTTAAAGTTACATATTTAGAGAGTGTTAATCAGTATTCTTCAATTAAATATAAATTGATAAATTTATATTTTATTTGCAAATAGTTTGATAAAACTATCAACCTCACAGTATAAATTTTTATAGGAATTTAATTTTTAACTCATATAGTTCTATTTTAAATAATTAAATATTTCCCATAATCGATATGTAAATTATTTTTATTCTTTAATACATTACACGCTGTAAAAATCTCAGAAGGTATCACGATAAATCTAATGCATTAAGATTTAGTAAAATAAATACCCGCCAACCAGTCTAGGTAAACACTTCAAAAATAAAGGCAACCTATTTTATTTCTAAGTGTTAGATCTCTTACAAGATTTCTTACATTGAGTTTATTCGCCAGAAAAAACCAAAAAAATAAATATCTTCCTAAGTAAGTTTCAATACATTTTCTCTATCGCTTCTTTAAATACTCAATTAAGAATTAAGAATGAAAGTAAGGAATTATGTAAGAGAATTAGGTTTATTTCGATTGGCCATCATAAGACCCACGAAAGAATGCTGAAAATGATATATTCCTTCTTTTAGAAGAGACAAATCCTCTTGATTCGATTTGTTATTGTGATCCATTAGATCGAAATCGCAAATCCTCTTAAAACACACAATATAAAAGACAAAATATATGCTGTAGTATAGTGTGTCTATACGAACAGACGTTTCTGTTTTTTAAACTATAATGAGTGAGATAAACATGCATTTAGAACGTGATATTTTATTCGATCATTTCCAAAAGTGAGTTTTTGTTTTATATATTATTCTAATCATAATAGCAAATATATTAATTCTAAGAAATTAATAAAATAATGGTGATAAAAGATTGATATTAACAGGTCAATTGAAAAATCCCCGGCCTGACACATAGATGGCGGTACTAGAATTAAATCCATATGTTTTTTAGTTAGCCCTAACCCTCAAAAGATACGTGTATACATTTGACAACTGTCGGATCATTAGTGTGTGAATTATAGCGTTCTGAGTGAAGCAACTTTGTTATTGTGAAAAAAATGGATAAAAAGGAATTTCGCGTGTTGATAAAATGTTGCTTTTTGAAGGGAAAAATACAGTTGAAGAAAAAACTTGGCTTGATGCCGAGTTTACGGACACTGCCTCAGGAAAATCAACCATCAAGGATTGGTATGCTAAGTTTAGACGTGGTGAAATGAGCACCGAAGATGGTGGACGCCCAAAAGAGTTTGTTACCGACGAAAACATTAAAAAAACCAACAAAATTATTTTGAATGACCATCAATTTAAATTGAATGAAATAGCAGACACTCTAAAGATATCAACTGAACGTGTACATCATATCATTCACGAATATTTGAGTATGAGAAAGCTCTGTGCAAAGCGGGTGTCGCGCGAGCTCACTTTTGACCAAAAACAACGACGAGTTGATGATTCGGAGCAGTGTTTGAAGATGATCAAGCGTAATAAACCCGAGTTTTTACGTCAATATGTGACAATGGATGAAACATGGCTCCATCATTTCACTCCGAAATCAAATCGACAGTCATCCGAGTGGACTGCACACGATGAACCCGCTCCAAAGGGTGGGAAAACGCAACAGTCGGCTGGCAAGGTTACGGCGTCTGTATTTTGGGATGCGCATGGAATAATTTTCATTGACTACCTTGAAAAAGAAAGGACCATCAACAGCGACTATTACATAACGTTATTGGACCGTTTGAAGGACGAAATCGCCGAACAACGGCCGCATTTGAAGAAAAAGAAAGTGCTGCTTCACCGAAACAATACACCGTGTCACAAGTCAGTGAAAACGATGGCAAAAATCCATGAATTGGGCTTCGAATTGCTTCCTCATCCACCGTATTCTCCAGATCTGGTCCCCAGTGACTATTTCCTGTTCTCAGATCTCAAAAGAATGTTCGCTGGGAAGAAATTTTCGTCGAATGAAGAGGTGATCGCCGAAACTGAGGCTTATTTTGAAGCAAAGGACAAATCGTACTATAAAAATGGTATCGATATAAAAATGTGTATCAGTTTATCACCCTTAAAGGGAATTATGTTGAATAAAAAAAACTAATTTTGGCAAAAAAATGTGTTTTACTATGGTAGACCGGGGACTTTTCAATTGATTTGTTATATAAACAAAATTGTGGTGATTAGTTCTCACTTTATTTTAATTCAAGTAGAGAATTCAGGTAATAACATCTACATTTTTCTTTGTCTTAAATAGAATATCTGATATTTTTGAATGAGATGTTTTATAAAAATTCAGTAGTTGTATATATAATGTAAGATATAAAATACTGAATGTCGGAAAGGGATCTATAGGATTAAAAAAAAATAGGAGCCGAAAATATCTATAATGATGGAAAGATTATTCAAAATTTCAATAAACATTCTTAAAACACTGCTGTAATGCTAGTAGCAATTTTAATGAAATAAATTTATATGATACGAGTATATACTGGTAATGAAATGTAAAGAAATCTTGCGTTTGGTTAGCTTATAGTAAAATTATGCAAGTGCATAGGTTTAAATAATAGAACCAAAGTACTACACAGCCATTACAGTTCAAACGCATGATCATGTACACGACTAATCAGGACAGGGAATTCTAAAGGTGATAGTATTAACAATAATGGTGTAATTTGAGTATGGTTTCTTCTTACATTTACTTAACTTTCACCATTCCATATGGAAATGAGACCTTGTAACAGTTGCTCCATAATCCACCAGCAATGGCTGTTTATATCTGGAATGTTCACGAAAGAAGAGAGCGAGTAGCATTATCTTAATAAGCGTATCTATCTCTAATGTGTCCAGACAGGTTAACCCTTTATATACTGCATTATGATTTACAACCATTTTTTTGAGCAATATTTTTTTTGAGTCATTACCTTGAAAATTAAAGGATATACATCAATAAAGTACTCAATTTTGGGAAATTTAATCCGTTAGAGCTAATTAATATAAATTGGTACTTTAAAGTACCGTCAGTACATGGATGATTGAAATATACTCATAATACAAAAAAGACCGTATGACTTTTTAACACAGTTTTAACTCTTAAAAATGCTAAATAACCCGATAACACTAATATTTTACAGCACAAAAAAATACATTTTAAAAAAAAATTAAAAATTACTTTATTTACAGGTAAAAACAGATTTTACACATAAACTTAGATTTGATGATATTCATAGGAACAGTTTTTCTTTTCATTAACAGACAAAAATACATTACATGTGTGACACTGGGCTATTTGAGGTTTCTCTTCATTAACCTTGGGGACTTTTAAATAAGATTGATTGATTTTGCCAAACAACCTTTGCCCAACCAAAAATGAAACGTGAATATACAGATAGGAAGCAGGTGGAAATGAAGTGAAGCGGGAGAGTTAGGAAATATATAAACTCCGACTGAAAGTCGAGATAGAGAAGCTGCGGGAGAAGATATAGAGAGGCTGAAAGAGGTTGAAGGAGGAGTTTAAAGAGGTGGAAAGAGAGGTTGAAGTGGATGATTAGAGTAAAAGGGGCGTGATTCAAGATATTTAGTTATTACAGGTTTCAACAGTTGATCCAGAGTCTGAGATGCAGTCGAGGAAGTAAGTAGTGGTAAGAGTCTGTTAGATTACTATTGGTGGGTTGAATTAGGTTAATAGAATTCTTCCCCGGGAGAGCATAAGTAGTTGTTGTTATAGTAAATAGAAGTTAATAAATTCCGTAAATATTGTTCTAGTGTCTCTTTGATTGGTTATTGTGTCTTAGTGTTTAATCATTGAAATTAGCTATGGCACAAGAGGCAGCCCGGATCGGGCAGGCGTCACACATGCTGTACATATTGAATGAAGCTTCGATTGAATATTTTTTAAAGCACAAAATTCACAACGACCCCGATTTGAAACAAAACTTGGTCAATGGCAACCACGATTTTCTAAGCGAATATCTTTAGAAACAGACAAGTTCCCTTTCTCCCTCTTGTTTGCACAGAACACTTGCTCATTGCCATTTGATTTGAGTCTCCCTTTTCTTTTCGGCTGTTATTTTGATTTTGTAAGCAATCCTTTAGTTATCCAACGTCTGTATTCCAAAGAAGATATGTTTTCTCGAAACACTTTATATGATACATATGAATCTGACAAAAATTCCAGCATATTATTTGCTGTAACTTCTTCATCTGAAGAATCATCTGATACAGCCTCACTGCTTTCAGATGGTAGGCTCTGTAATAAATCGAAAGCCTCTTGAAGACTAAGCTTCTTTTTTCAGACATTCAGAAATAGGGAGGAAAATAATAGCTCCTTGAAAATCTCCTATTATTGTTAAAATATCAGTTACACACAAAGAAATTAAAATAATAATTTTTGAATAAAGAATAGATATTTCATTTAATTGTGTGGCAAAAAAAAAAAGCAAGCTCAGTTTCGAATTTCAAAATTTTTCTGAAAATGTAAAAAAAAAAAAAAAAAAAGTTTTAACTAAAAAGAAATTCTAAAAAAGCATAACTCTATTACACTTTAGTTATGACGTCACAACACAACGAAAAAACTATAATAAACTACATGGATGAAAGAGTAAACACGAGGTGCTTTCTCTAACAACCAGTGCAATGGCGGTATTTATAAGTACCACAAAGTTATTCAACCTTAAAATAAATTGTATACACTGTTCACTTAAAATAAATAGTCAATTTGTTTTCTAAGGTCTTAATTAATATATAAAAAAGTAAGACTCTTACCCTTTCACTTTAACTATTTTGGCGGTACAACAATGACAATCTTGGTAATCCGATCAAAATGGCAGCTCATAATGCAACTTCGGTGTTAAAACTATTCGCCTTCCTCGCTAAAATACTCATCATAGAACCCGTGCTGGAATCTATCCTGGAAGAGTGGAATTCAAAAAGTGTTTCTGCTAAGTACCATCACAATATTCGTAAAAATGGTTATTCTATGTAATTTTAAAGTGGTTGGTACGTATAAGTACCGTCAGTAGATAAAGGGTTGAAGTTTAAAAATCTGGTTATGCAAATATATGAGTTGTGTTTATTCAATAACAAGACTGACGCTCTAAAACCTTTTATTTTGATTTCATACATATTTACTTATTATGACCTTCAATATACATACATCTTCTATCCCTACAAAGCTCCCTGCAAATCTTCCATTGCTCGAAACCTTACTGGATATCTTCTTTCAACCTCTTCAGGACGCGTGCTGCTGTAACTTTCCAGCTTAAACAGGTACAAATCGTTCTCCATTTAATGCAGATTTCACCTTAAGAAACAGAGACAGAAGTCGAGTTGCTCAAGATCTAGCAAATAAGGTGAATGGTCTAACATCTGGATGCTTAGCTTGGCCAAAAACCTATTGACAGACTATGTAGAATTGCGACGACTTCCTACGTCATTTTTTGATGTCATATTGACTGCGGAGCTGTAAAGAGAATTGAAGAAAAGGAGCAGACGATCTTTTCTACACTTACTTAAGTTTTAAATTTGTAAATGTTAAGTTTGAAATAAATGAGTGGTTCTTTGTCTCTCAAATAGGACAAGAGTAAATATTACGAAAAAATCAATTGCTTGAAAGATTATGGAACAGATTCGTTCCTGTGCGATTGGCAACAAATACATTATTATTATTATGTGTTGTTCTATTAATTTTAGAATCGGTCTACTGTTGTGATGATTGGAGATGTTCTGATTACATTAAAATAAGTATTATTTAAAAACTCCAAGATTTGAAGTTTCTTTTACATTTTCAGTGTGGCTAAATAATTTAATGGAATTAATTAATTTAATTGCTAAAGTGAAATGTTTAATGTAACAGCTCTCCGGAACGACAGAAAAGTTGCTTGCATTCCGCACACCATCTGAAAGGAAATTATGAGGAATTGACGGTTTTATCAACACACTCCTTCCTTATAGAATGAACAGTGCATTGTCTTGGTGGAAAAATTTGCCGTACGGATTCTTTGTCGATTCTTACAGTCTCAGCAATCGCACGAAGACAGACGGTCCTATCGAACCAGATTACAGATGTTTTGGATATTGTCACCCATTTTTGTCGTGGGAGGTCAACCTGATTACATTTCAATGTCTTCTCGGTCATTAAACCACTCAAAAATATATCAACACGATAAACATTCCTTGTCATACACTTCTTTCAACAAATTATAAGTTTCATTAGCAGTGTTTCAAAGTTTCATATGAAATTTCACAACAACTCATTTCTCTATTATTATTTTTTTTACGAAAACAGAAACAAAGTAACTGTTATGCCAACGAAGTCTACGTTCATACAAATATTTTTACAGAAATGAGAGGCATAATATTAGAAAGAAAAGGAGTCACTCTGAACAGCTGTCATGCGCTGGCGTTTGGAGCAAGCATACTTTTTCTGTAGCAGCATCAATCTCGTTATTTAAAAGCCATACCTCGTAAGTATAATTAATGGATAGTAACAATGTAAAAAATTATTAGGAAAAAAATCAGTTTCGGCCTCGATTATTTTAGTAATAATTAAATTTTTTGGAGCCCGATATAATAATGAAAATCTTACTATACTGCCAGATAATTCAACCTATTCCTTCCTGAAACGAAACAAATTAACTTTGAAAGCTGCAATTTATAGCATGATATGCATTATAATAAACTAAAATGCATAATAAATTTTATCTCGATATATTGTTCATTTCTTGGTAATAATTAAAACTTTACGATATTTCTTTGAACGACTTTTCCTTCCTATAAAAAATTACACTCTCAAGTATTATTTTTATGTTTGTACAAGAAATTAAATAATTAACCTGACCGGAATTTTCTTTGTTTAAGAATTATGTGGTTGTAAAAGGTGCCGGAACATTTTCTACTAAAAAAGAGAAATTCTCGAAAGTTAAATCTCTGGTTCAAAAAAAAGTAGTTTCATTCCCTAATTCGCCATGAACTGAAAAACATTGGGTACTTAGGTAAACTCAACGTTAATGATTAATTAAGAACATTATTCAGTTTATCCATTTTAGTTCTGTTGAAGTTCATTTAAAAATGATTACTGAACATGTTCCGGATAAAAACTGTAAAAACATAAAAAAGGAATCTGAATATCTTATGAAACAAATGAAGATTACTTCTATTTCGAGAAGGGTCTTCTCCCCACTTCCATTTTATATTCTCTTTGGAATTTTTAAAGCAGAAAATTGACTTTGCCAAAGTCTTTTCCTATATTTTACGCCTGATTTATTCTATATTCAAAAAACAAAATGTTCAATTATTAGTTGAAATGAAATCTTTTTTGTGTTAAAAACATTTCTTTGGTAAGAGAGTTCTAATCAAAGGCCATTTTTTTTTTATTAAAATATGAAAAAAATATATATATTGAGTAATTCGGTTTTTGAGTACATTTAAAAAGATAAAATTGATGAATAAATTTTACAAAATAATGAAAAAAAAAATTCTGAAATTTTTATTTACTGAATAAATTGTGTGTTTCTTGATAATTTTTTCAATAGGGGTATCTATTAAGAAATGAAAGTCAAAAAATATTTTTCAGCTTAGAAACTGGATAAATATTTAGCCGCAGTAACCTAGTCGTTCTAATCACGAATTCTCACCTGCCATTGTTCCTGTCAAGTCATGTGTTAGAGTCCGGGTACCACTAAAGAACCATCGTGTATAGGTATTCATGTGCATTAAATCTGTCAAGGCACCAATTCAAACCGTTGCGAGAAAGTTTGGAAATGGAGCTATCGTCTTGGTCCTTTGAATAGGTTTCAAAATTACGAGGCCTGTCTCCAATAGCCCCCTAGCAGCTTCTAAATACTACGTAAATGAACAATGAATTAAAACAAAAATCAAAGGTTTATTTTAATAATGTGTTTTAAAACTTAAAATTTAAACAGTATTATGTGTATATGTGTTATTATGTAAAGATATTGAGAATATACAGAATAGTTAAAACTAAACTAGAAAAAATAAACATTAATCAGAAAGGAGTATGGCAAGGGTCGTTGTTTCCTGGGAAGGTATCCGATGTAAAAAGGAATTGTATATATATATATATATATATATATATATATACTGAAAATTTATGAAAGAATAATTGAAAATATTTAAAAAGACAAAAATCCAGAAGAAATGTAACAATGAAGGAAAAATAAATGAAAATATGGAACCCAGCAAGTCAAAAAGCAATATCGGGCTGAGGACCAATTAAGCGGGGTTAAACTAGTTTAATGGTACCAACATTCCCCCTTTGCGACTTGGTAGGCTGAATTAGGAAATCCAAATTGCAAAAGAATTCATGATTAAAAGATACAAACAAATTCAGCGATAAAATCTACAAAAACAAAATCTATAATTCCTGGTAGGCTGAATTGGGAAATCCAAATTACAAAAGAGTTCAATGATTAAAAATGCAAAAAATTTCAACGATAAAATTTACAAAATAAAATCTATAATTCTGAAAATTATCAACAAAAAAATTACTTGCAAAATTCAAAGAAATGAAGATTCAAATATGTGAGTAGTAAGACGGAATATATATATATATATATATATATATATATATATATATATATATATATATATATATATATATTATTTTTGAAATTTCATTTCATAAGATTATGAATGGCATCAATAAAAATCGTCTGCATGAACTAATTCTTTGATTTTAATGAATTCCGAAGTGAACCAGGACATAATTCGAACTTTTACTGATTCACTAGAGATATAGAATACTTACTGCTGATTCCAACGAGGTGGAGTCCGCATCCATCAACGTCAGACCTAACAATAAAAGTGCTTAAGGATGTATGTTTAATTTCAATATGCCTATGGCCATCAAGGTCACCAGACCCTAATCCGTTTGATTTTCTTTGAGGGGTCATCCTAAAGACAGGGATTTCCAGAGAAGTTCTGTAAACATCGATGATTTAAAACAAATTATAACTGAAGAAATCTTGTTAATAACACCAACAATGTTGCGAAGTGTGTCAAAAAAAAACTTGGTTCGACGTGTTCATGTTTGCAGTCAAAATAGTGGCAAACATTTTTGATATTTGCTGTAAGAAAAGATAATATAAAAGTTTGGATTTTTTTTTTCAGTTAATAAAATTATCACAGCATTAAGTAATATTACGTATCTCAATTTCTATTTTACTTGACAAATAAAGTTGTAACAGTCCAACAGTGTTAAAAATTCTCTCCCATACTTAAACAAGGTTCAAACAATTACAGTTCAGAGATAAAGCAGTTGTCACGTGCTTCAGATCTAAGGGTAATAAGAAACACCTACGGGTACTCTTTTTAATTGATCACCTTGTATTTTATTGAATTATCATTTACAAGTAGGACATGCTTAAAGTGATTACAATTAAGGAATCCTGATCAATCTTATAGTTTTGTTTCTTGCTTTGAGCTCTAACTTTTCGAAATTGTTCTCTTGGTCTTTTAAAGCTTCATCATTAAAGAACACCTCTGCCTACATGCCTATAACGTTTTATATGTATTAATAGTTCTCTTGGGAATGGACAAAAGCTTCAAACACTGTCTGCGATTCTTTGTTCGATTTGAATTTCAAAGACAGCGTATGTGTTAGTTATTTTGTGGAGAATATATGTTAAATGTATTTTACTGTCCTAAAAGAACATTAGTATTTAGTGGTTCCTTTGTAATGATGGTATTAATAGCTTAAGATTCCAGTCTACCGGACATTTTGATTTCGTGGACTTAAATTTTAATCCTATGGAAATACTACTATCGTTCTCAAAAACTTACAATTCTACCTATTTGAATGGAATACAGTGCACCCGAAAGAGCAAAAAATAATGATTGTTTTGCGGAATTAAATTTTTCTCCGATTCTTAAAAATATTCAAAAATATTTTTGAAGACCAGAAAACTCACAAAAGATTCAATTAAATAGGGGTGAAAATATTTTTTATGAGGGGAGAAAAAATTTAATTCTGTAGAAGCCTTCATTATTTTTTGCTATTTCAGATACACTTTGTTACATTGAAATAGATCAAATAGTAAAGATTGAAGTGCAAAAGTATGCAATGTGCAATTTAATATGATTAATCATATTAATTGCAGAAGTGCAATTTAATATGATTAACATTACAGCTACGAAATTGAAATCGTCGGTGAACGGGATACTCAGTTCTTTTAGAAATGTATTTAATTTCTATGATATATTCGATTGATGTATTCAGAGAAATTTGTTTCTTAAAAGAGCGTTAGAACTAGCATTTCAACTTATGACGCTAGATTGTTCGTGATTTTCTTTTCACTTATCTCGAGAGCTTTATAGTAATTTGAATTGCATGAATGACAATTTCTTCCTATCCAAAATGAAACGAGTTTAATCAAATTCGATGAAGATAAGAAGGCCGATGAGCATTAAAGGATGGTAAAGATATTATATAAATGAAATAGAATTTAAACAAGAGTTAAGGAAGATTGAGATAACATCAGGTTGCGAAATACTTGTATGTTGTATTGAAGAGTAGTAATTGAAGTTTGATCATGGTGAATACCATGCTTCATAATTTAATTTCATTCCCATTTTTCCTTCTAATTGAGCAGTCAATAATTATCACGCTTTAACTAAGTATACGTAAAAGCAAATTAAAATTCTTTATTAACCACTTAACAGTTTCTTTTTTTTTTGTCATGTTGTGTCATAAAGTAAGCATATTTTTGAAACACAATTTCTTATTCCTTTCGATTATATAAACTCAAAGCAGCAGCAAAAACAATTTTAGACATTGATTTTAAGAAATTATTCTAATTTTTATTTATTGCGAAAAAATTACATTTTTACTTAAAGTTGGCTTTTTTTCGGAACAATAGCCTAACTGGAAAGACTGGCGAAACTGAACTACCGACCACAGTTTATGCAACTTAGGGCCCTCATGTGTTTTAGCGTCAAATTTGGTGTCATCCGAGAAATGTAAATATCGATGAATAAGATGAAAGCGTCTAAGAGACATGATTTTTGAAAAAAAAAAAAAAAAAAAGGGTGTTGATGTTGAATGTCTTTTACTCCAAAAGTGTTCAAAATCAGGCCTTTTCACATTTCCTTGTAAAATATTCAAAGTGATAAAAATTTGAACTTCGTTTTTCGTCTTTGGTTCCCGCTTTCTGGTTCTGATGTTTCTTTGTAGATTACTGTTTCGAATAAATCGATCTGCATATTGATTAGTTTAGTTCAAGGAGATTATCATCAAAGAAAATATCAAGAAATTGTAGGGTTCCATCTCGTATATCACTATTCAAATGAACAGCTAGATTGGCTGTGAAAAGAAAACGTGGTGGTACTAAAGGAGGATTACTATAGTATCAATTTCACAAAAATTCCGAACTTGAGTAAGATCATCTAACATTTCCCTTTCCTCATCACTGGAGAAATCGGATAATAAACTTTTCGTAACCACCAGAATCATTTAATGAAATTTCAGATTCATTGTCTGAATCAATATCAGAGTTACCTTCTATTATAAGCCGCTCAATGAGATTACATTCTATTCATTGAGATTCAGAGTTACATTCTTTTATCGTCACTCATTCTGCTTTTATTTTACCTCCGAATTAAAAACAATTATTATTTACAACATGTGATTCACTGAGCAAGTGAAAATCAAATTTGCTTTTCTTCCCGCTTAAAAAAAAGCAGTAAAATCTGACCTAGAAACCAGTTCAAACTTGTTTTATGGTCTTATTTTTACTACACAACTAGAGCCACCTGTTAGAAACATTGCAAATTAAAAAGAAGCAAAAACTCGGGGAAATCAGTGGATTAGTGTCGAAAAATGTGTTGCCCGAGCGGTGTTCGGGCAAATCAGGGAAGGCCCATTTTTAAATACCCGAGCAGCGCTCGGGCAAAACTGGGAAGTGGTTAACCACAAAATAATTTAATTAATGTAGCTCTCGCTTGAATCCCATATTCAGCAACTTTTATTCCAGAACGATATTCTTAATTAATATACTTTTTGAAGGGAAGTATTCAAATCTTTATTTACTTTACCTTAAGTAATATCCTAAATTTCTCTTAATAAATAAGACACCGGTAATACGAATGGCTGCATTTCTAACGCAATCACCACCAATGGTAACAATAATTTACATTAATCATCTACAAATATATGTACTTTATGAAAACCCCTCATATAATGAAGGAATGAAAAGACTTCCAAAGATGTTAGGGAACCTTTCATTGAATCAAGAGATCTTTGAGAAAAAAATAGGAGATTCATATAATGAATCCCCTATACCCTCTCTAATATAACAATAGGTCCAAATAATGAATACCTTGGAGATCATCATTTAGAGGTGAAATGTATGACATCTAGAACTAATATTTGTTCTTAAATTAGCATTTTTTATGGGAAAAGACAAAATAACCAAGGGGCAGAAATAACATTTTAGACTTCAGAGACACGGAACATCTCGTAATATTATGAAAAAGTTTGCTTGATAGTAGAAATAAGTTCCAACATTTTGTAAAAAAACTATAAGCAATCAAATGCCTCAGATACAAGTACACCCTTAATTCATAAATAAGTTATTGGTTTGAAAAGTAAAGTGCATGTTCTACCATTCAAATAAATACAAATAATAAGTGTTTAAGTTCAAATAAATACAAATTTATTTGAACTTATCCAATGGATTTCTCTGCTGTAGACTCAATCACCACTGACACTTTACAAAGTATTTGGCAGACATTTCTTTATGGAAATGACAATAAACGTGTAATTCCTGCGAAACTGAAAACTTCCGAGAAGGTCTTCATTATTTTCGCTGGGTGGATCTTAAATTAGCGTACTTCTTGGCGCTTGGAAAAAATTCAAAAAGGCGAAAAATTGCCAATTTGGTAACCCATCCAAAAAAGTCTTAAAAATCTTGTTTTTGTGGTAACCCTACTATGAAAGGGGATCTCGTTTCTATTCTGACGATTGATTTATTCTATTTCTATATATTCTAATTCTTATTTATATTATATATATTTTAATTCTTATTTATATTATACATATATTAATTCTTATTTATATTATATATATATTTATTCTAATTTATATTATATATTATTTAATTTTTAGCCTAAGCTATATTATATATATTTTAATTCTTATTTATATTATAATATATATATATGAATTTTATTTCTTATTTATATTATACTATATATATTTTAATTTTATTTCTTATTTATATTACGCTATATGAATTTTAATTCTTATTTATATTATATTATACTATATATATTTGAATTTTAATTCTCAATTATATAATATTATACTATTTATCTTTCATTTATTTTAATTGTTATTAATATTATACTATTTATATTTGATTTAATTTAATTCTTATTAATTTTTATTTTATTATATTATACTATTTATATTTGATTTATTCTAATTCTATATATCTATATATTATATTTCTTATTAATATTATATTATTTATTAGTTATACTACTTAATTAGTTTATCTTTTAATTTATTTAGTTATATTACTTAATTATTTTACTTTTTAATTGATTACTAATTTAATTAATGCCGCAGAAAGCATTGTGAAAAGCGTTTTTTGTCTATCGGATAAAACTTCGCCGTTTCTTTAACATTTCTACCGCTTCAGCTCATGTTTTTCTATATTTCACAGTTAACATGTTTTTTGTCCAACGGTCAAAACGCCATCTCGATTCCGACTAAGACTGAGAATTCCGCATTTGGCGCGATTTTGGCGCGATTTTAAAAACGCGCCAAGAAGTACGCTAAATTAGGAATTTACCTTTTCGCTTACATTCATGTATTACTTATCATTCTTTGCCGTTTGTTTGCAAGAATATCGAACTTCGAAGTCGGAGGGTTCATTTGGAATAATTCTGAATAGCTCAATTATGCCTTTAAAATGTTTGCGGTTCCATTATACCACGTTCGCGTTTTTGTGTTACTATTAGTAGTACGTCTTTCCTGGCTTAATTACTTGTGCATGATGTAAGCTATATTTGCTGAAAATGAATTAAATCATGTTGTTTTTTAATTTATTCCTTCACAGAATGGTATCAAAAATATAGTGTCTTAGAATGTGATCATTATTTTATAGTTAGTTTATTTAAAAAGTTAAATTAAATGTGACAGTAAAAAAGTAAGTGTTAGTTTCAGTTATTTTTTTCGTAATCAGCTTCGACTGTTTACTTAAACAGTCACTCAGGTTAAAAAAGTGATTTATCTTGAAACAGTGATCTATTGTAAATAATCTGTATAAAGTATTTAGAGGGATCATCTTTGCCTTAAGGTCTGTATGGTTACCATTATTTTTTAATCAGTTACTGTAACTTTATGCATTAAATATTAGTACTTATTATGATGAATAAAAAAAGAAATATTAATTTTCAACATTGCTTTGTTGTTCAAAAATATCGTACATTAACAGTTGTTCGATATATTTTATTCAATTTTTAATTTCCGGATTAAGGTATTATTTTAATCTCCGATTTAATTGATCATTTTGATATTTATCTATTAGTTGCGTTCCATTACGAAAGGGCATTTATTACAATTTTTAGGAACAACCGACAGAAAGAAAGATATTTATATTTTGAAAATTGAATTATTATATTAGAAAAGTTATTTACAAGCACAGATTTACAGACCATTTCTAAAAAAAATGTGAACAGTTTTTTTTAAAAAAATAAGGGTTTTTTCTACTATATATAAAAGTTTGCATGATTTTTGGAAACGAGTAAATAATATTATCCAAACTGAAACTGTGAACAGTTGAAACAACATAAAATATTTATCACCAATTTACTATGATTTTTCTTCTTTTTTTCTATGATCGGATAATATGATTCAAGCAAGATCTATTGTATAGAATTAAAAATTTCAATAAATTTAAACTATCCAGCTCAGTTTCGTGTTTTCTAATTGTAATTTAATTATTTTAGTTAAATTTAATATCTAGGATTGAATGCTATGCTTTTTTTTAAAAAAAAAATTGAATAATTTAGTTTAATTATATAATTTTCTCTTAATATTATAAGTTTTGATTATTACAAATTAGTTAACCATTAGTGGCTCAGTATTCCACATAAGAGAACATGTTAACTGATTCGCTTCTCGAACCATTAAATTCAGCAATACATGGATGAAAATTGGTTTCCCATTTCCTTTTACCTATTTACTTAAACAAGTGATGATATCACCATACAATCCAATCCATAACTTTCAAATACAATACTTGATGTAAAATCTCATATTTCCAAGGAACTTTGTACAGTTTTATATACATCATATAAAAACATATACATCACATAAAGTACATCATTTTTATATACATCATATAAAAACATTTAGTTAATTCAAGTACAAAAATTATTGCTTGATAAGCAATTTCTATGTTAATTTATTGGCTATAGAGTCGACCATTTGCTCTATAATATTTTAATTTTTATACCGAAAGTACGCGTAACATCGTTGAATAATATGGAGGTGTTCCCTAAACGGGAGTGAGTGAGTGACTGTGAGGTTTTATGGCGCAAAAGCCATGGTAGGCTATGCTGCTCCAAACATTTGTTAAAAGGGATTAAAATTTATAATTCTTAAGCAGAAAACATTCAGAAAGTAGAAATACAGGTTAAAAGTTAAAATTTCAAATTTGGTGTAAAAGGCCAATTTGTTTCAAAAAGGCAAATAAGTTATGGTAGGGGGTTTCCCTCACCAAGTCAGATAGATTTAAAACAGTTGATTGAAAAAAAATACGACGATGACGATTAAAAACAGGACACATAATTAAAATGTGATGAATCGTATAAGGGGCATGGCAGGAAGGACACTCGGGAGCAACCTCCCCAATTAAAAGATGTCTATGGGTAAATCGAGTGTGTCCAACGCGAAGGCGGGTCAATCTGACATCCGCCCTTCGCATTGGACAAACTGGCCATTCTCCAATGATCGGCTTCACCGAGTGTAGCTTCTTATTGTGTTGAAGATTCTAATATTCCTGCCATGCCTGATTAATATAATTTAAAATGTGACGCCGCATGTCCTCAAATGGGACTGCGAGATGCAGAGGATTCGTTGCCGAACGTGCAGCAAAGTCCGCTTGTTCATTCCCTAAATACCTACATGACAAGGTATCCAAAATAATTTAATAACATAACTCCTACTATACAGACTGCAAACAATATCTGCAATGTCAACCACAGTAGGAGGACTGCAATCGTCCAGATTGACCAATGTTTCCCTAAACGGGAACACGGCGAGTTTAGCACTTTGCATGTTATGCAAGAGAACGCGAAGACACAGGCCTAAATAGACTGCCTACAAATTGTTTTGTCAAACTTTTAATTTTTTAAGGTAGCACGTCGTGAAGGGTTAAGCTAAAATTAAAGCCTGTCTAGTGAATTTGGCACTTATTTAATTACCCCGGGAGTATGAAGAACTGAGTTAACCCATGACCAACGACCCATCACGAAACGACCGGGATTCGATCCTGGGTCGGTAGTGCTAGAGGTCAGACACTTTTATCACCTCACCACCGCTGCGACAGCACATATTTAATGTAACAGGGATAAAAACTCTTGCATTACAAAAATCAGTTAAATGAAAGTTTAATAGTTCTAAAGATCTTTTTGATGTAATTTGTTTTATGAGTCGGTGACGAAATATCCACTTTCAAAGTTCTCAAAAAGACAAAAGACAGAAAAAAGACATTCACAGAACCTTGAATTTATATCCAACAATACACGTACAAAAAGATTCTGGGAATTTAAACTAGGAATATATTTAATCAATCAAGTATTTTATATTCTCTAACAGAATCAGTAACCAAATATGTCATTAATATATAAAAACTTTCCATTATGATTCAATATATAAAATTTGCTTAGAAGCAATATTAAGCAATTATCTTAAAAAAAATTCATAAAATAAAGTTTCAGGATATTTAAAAGCGTTATATTTATTTTATTTAAATTTCGAAGGGACTTCAATTATTTCGGAAGTGCGGAAATTATTGATAGGAAACATAATATATTATCAGAATTATTTAATATTCTTAAAACATTAAATTTTTTATTGAAATTTATACTAATTATTTATAATTTACCACTTATTTATAATTTACTATCAAATTTGCTTTACAAAGTAATTTTACTCTAACCAAATTAGTAATAGTCAATTATATTATTTCAAAATATATATATGATTTCACACGAATTCCTTAATATAGATAGGATTTTTATACCATCAATAAAATAAGATAAAATCATAGACTTTTTAAAATATACATTAATTTATTTTTACATTAATTGACATAAATTTATACCTAAAAGTTTAGTTAATTCAACGGTATTTTTTTTAAAGAAAGGTATCTGAAATTATGGTATCAAATTCTACATTAGCAAACTGAATTTTAAAATATATTTTTGGTAATACATATTTTATATCATCATTGAAAAATTTATGTATTCACACTTAAGTTAAATTTTCCCCAGATAACATTTGTTTTGAAGGAAGATTAAGCAATTATCTGGTAAAAAAACTCCGAATTCAGACAAATTGATAGATGATGCAAGCGATGAAAAAAATACTGGGAACGAAGATATGTAACGGAAAAACAGAAACTTCATAAAGTATTGTAGTGTAGAATGGCGAAATAAAGTGAATATTATCCTTGAAAAATGTTCAAGATATTTAAAAGTGTTATATCTTTTTCATTAAATCTTTTAGGGTACTTCGATTATTTCTGAAGTTGGGGAGTAATTGATGGGGATCGTTGATAGAATATTTTATCAGAAATATTTGATTAGCCTTTAGATATTAAACTTACAAAGCGTAACAATTTAAATTTACTCCGGCTAAATTAATGATTCCTTAATAAATGAATTTCTTAACACAGGACATTTAAATCCTTAATGAACAAATACAAAATCACAGAATTTGTGAAATATTTTGTAATAGATCATTTTTTTGCTTTAATTGAGATTAATATATCCAGCACTTGTACAGCTAATTGAAAATTAAATTTAAAAATATTTGTTCTCTTTAAAATTATGGTATCAACTACTATATTAACAACAACAAAAAAAAAAGAAACTGAATTTTAAAATACATTTTGGTAATGCATATTTTATATCCTCATTGAAAAATTTATGTATTCACAATTAGGTAAAATTTTCCATCGTTACTGGGATGTCTAAGCTAATACGAAATTATATATCCCTTTCTAAGAGCTAGATATAATATTTAGAAAGTTATTAAAATTTAAGTATCAAACCAACAGTTTCTTTCCGTCTAATTCAATAGACTTCAACAGACTAATGTTCGTTCGCAAAATGAATCATTACATTTATAATTATAGAGAATGTAATTGGTATCAAAATGGGTTCTTCTCAATATTTCATGAACATGTTATCATACTTTGGTAAAAGTTTAATGTAGTCAGACTTTGTAAAGTTTAACGAAATTAGTTAATATTATAGGTCTCGTGAAGTTGTAAGGCTCAGCATTAATCATGAAGTAAAACTTTGAGTTTCAGAATTGAAATTTGGTTAAATTTATTTATAACTTTTATATCTGGTGCTTCATTACAAAATTTTAAGTATAAAAGTGAGACTATTATCATATACTCACCCCTCCCCAGTCATTTTCAAAAAGGATATATCTTATCTCTCTTAGTTAAAAATGATCCCGGTTTTGAATGGTTGAATAAGCTTAAAGCTTTTGAAGTTTACCCTTTCGCTACCGGAGTGAGAAAAAAGTAGTGCTTCTTTGGACCCGCGGCTTCTTACCGCGGAGTGTTAAGCAGTGCCCAGACGGTTTTAGACATTAAGCCTAATTCGTGAAAAAAATTTCCTCTAAAATCGGCTATTTATTAAAATATTTTGGTATTTACATATATTATTTAAAATGCATAAAGCTTAATATATATGCAAAAGAAAAAAGATATAATCGAAAATTGATTCTTTTATACATAAAATTACATAAAAAATCGTACTTTTCAGAAAATACAAAATATATTAACATAACTATGTTACACAAATTTCGTGGTGTAATGATGTAACATTATATGGAATATATAGATATCAAAGATAAATCTTATTTTACTGTATGGTATATTTATATAAAAAATCAATGCATAGTACAACGCCACATGTCTTATACACATATTTTGACGCTTCACGCAAGAGTTTGAGCAAAGGACACATCTTAGTCCTTTTTTTTACTTTAATGTCTATGTTCGGATTTGGATTATTTTCGCTAACATTACTGTCAGATTCATTCATTATTTCGAAAATCTCAGTATTAGATAAATACTTTCCTTTCGTCATGACTGTTGCTACATATAAAAACCGATTCAAAGAAATGAACAGCTGAGAACATCTGCTATCAAAAGCCCTAACCCCCATAAAGGATCATAAATTCTCCTTCGAACTTCTAAGAAGCAAGCAAGAAAGAAAAAGTAAACCGAAAGCAAGTACACCCTTTAAATCATGTCATTACATTTAAAGAGAAGCACCGCAGCACGTGCTTTTAACAACTATCCCCCCCCCCTTCCTGGTAGCCAGAAGTGAAATCCAACCCCATATCACAAGGTCAACGCTCCAAATAACCTATCTATATAGATTTCACGGTATTGTAACGCCATAGAGTAACATTAAAAAAATCAAGTAAAACATTCTCATCAAGCGTATTTCTATTGATACGCTGGGCCGTAGAAGACACTCACGTGCGTATCGAACGTGATACGCTGGGCACAGAGGAGCCATTACGAGCGTATCGCCTGTGATACGCTGGGAGCGAACGGGTTAAGAGCAAAATAGATCGTTTTTGAACGGAATATGCATCTGCGTTTCTAGTGATGCGTTTAGGAAAAAAATACGTTTAAAATATTCTTGACTTGCTACTCTAGATATTAAAAAAATTTTAAGATATATAAAAGTCCGTTACTGCAGCTCGCATTTTATAATTGTAAACAAATTTTCACATTACTTTGTTCTATCATAACAAAAATGCAGTGAAGTCTAATGCATTTGAGCAATAATTTTTAATGCGAGACTCCTGGACAACATGTGATACACATCGTGTGGTGGCAACATAACAGTGCACATCGATTAAAGAAAAGCAGCGCGCGTCAAAATTAAAATTATCTTAAAGTTTCTAATAAAATATAATCATTGATAATGAATCAGAACCTTTGACAATGAACTATAACAAGTTGAGTTGAATCAGCACATTATTAATACACAAATATTCACGAATATTTTAGAGAATGTAATAAAGTATTTTCTACGTAATTTTTATTTGCCATATTTTTTTTCTTAACAATACATTTTCAGTAATCAAGAAAAATAAATTAATGTACTTATTAATTAGTGCATCATATCCGTGTCTGATAAGTTAAATTCCAGAAAAAAAATCATTAATTTTTTTACAAATGTTTTATTTTGACGATTAAGCACCTATTTCAAATTACTTTATTGAGTATGCATTTTATAGGAAAAAAAGGTTGTATACAAAAGCTAAAACCGGTGATTAAAAAAAAACATCCATATTTCCACAAAAATCGTACTCTTGAAAATCGTAATCTTATACTTGATATAAAGTAATATTGTTGGATAGTCAAAGCTATATAGGGTGATCAATTTAAAAGAGTACCCGTTGAATTTTCTTATTACCCTTAAAACCGAAGGGTGTGGCAACTACACTATCATTGAACTGTAATTGTTTGAACCTTGTTTAAGTATGGGAGACAATTTGCAACACTATTGGACTGTTACAACTTCAAATTCCATGTAAAACAGATATAAAGACAATTTTTTTAAATCCTGAGATAATTTTATTTTTAAAAAATATAATTGAAATCGGATTTTTTACATTATTATTCCTAACAGGAAATGTTAAAAATGTTCACCACTACTTTGAAAGCAAACATGATTATGTCGAACCAAGTTTTTTTTTGACACACTTCGCAACATAGTTGGTGTTATTGACGAGGTTTCTTCAGTTATGATTTGTTTTAATTAATCGATGTTTGCAGAACTTTTCTGGAAAGCCTTATCTTTGAGATAACTCCACAAAAAAAATCTACCAGAGTGAGATCTGGTGACCTTGATGACCAAAGGACTATTGAAACTAAACGGTCATCAAGGAATTCCTTAAGCCCTTTCATTGCTAGGTTTGACGTGTGTGGAGTGGTCCCGTCTTCCTGAAACCAGCAGTATCTGTCCTATATAAAATGCGAAGCAATAAATGTTTGAATTATGTCCAAGTACACTTTGGAATTCATTAAAGTCAAAGAATTAGGTCATGCAAACGATTTTTATTGATGCATTCCTCATTTTAAAATATTAGTTTTGAAAAATAAAAATAATAATTAAAAACTTCAGAGAAGCAGACGAATAACTCAAATCATTTGCGCAGAATCAGATAAAGAATTACTCATGATGTTCACGTGAATTTATGTTTATAAACGAGTTTTCGCATTTAAAAAGTAAAAAAAAATCGGTACCCGCACAAAAAATACATATACATTAATAAGTAATGATGTTGAAGGTCTTGATACATATATTATAGATTTAGGTAATACAATAAAACAAATGGGTACTCATTTAAATTTATCATCCTGTATAACATGAAACCTCACTATAAACAATACATTCATACAATATAAATCACAAAAAAGTTCCTCTTTCCTAAGCCTCCGAATAAGAAGTAGTTTGCTAGCATCCTTAGCCAGTTTGGGCTCTCTGATTTCCAATCTATTGTACTGTGGGAGATAACATGACTTTGATTTCTATGCTTGTATAAAGGTTTATTAGAAAAATAGTATTTAACAATTTGCACGCAGTGTGATACATTCAATTTTTTAAAAACAAACGATTTAATCTTAATGTGATACATTTTTAAAATATCATCTATTCAATTTTTAAAAGCAAACGATTTAAACTTAAAGTGATACTTTTTTCAATATTCTTTAGTAAGATACATTTTTTTTAATGTTTAAAGTTGTTACAAAGAAATAAAATTATTCTTTTGGCAACACCAGATCATATTTTTGTTTTTTAGAAAATTTGCTGGCAACGAACATGAAAAATAGAAATGAGTTTGGTTCCAAGAGGTAAAGACGAACGTTGAAAAATGGTGCTTGCGGAAATTGTTTGTATAATTTATGTTTGAAAAGATGTGCGCAAATAAATGTGATGTCCGGAAAATAAGTCATCTTCATTAAAAGTCTGCAATACAGTACAGCAGGCATTGAAATCCTTAGATAATAAGTGAAAAAATTAAATTTATAAATTTTAGGAGTTAAAAGCTTCCCTCTCCGAATATAAGTTATGAATAAAAAATAGATAAGCATCATAAATAAAAATAGTAGGGCCTGCATGACTGTTTAAAGTTTGTCCAGAGCTAGAAAATTGACAGATATCTTTGGATTTGAGTAATAATAACACATCGATCAATAACTACCGAGACTAACCCAGAGATGGCGCTCGTAGTAAACCAGTAACCAGGTCTTTCTAGAGTACTAACCTTTGCTTGAAACGTGTCAAACTTTTAAGTCGATCGGACCAGGAAAAAGGTTTTTTGAAGTGAAGTGAAAAAGGTTTTTTCCAAGTGGATGCCGCCATTGCTTTCGATGGAACAAAAACAGCAACGAGTCGATGATTCAGAAAGCTGTTTATCGCTATTTACTCGCAACAAAAAAGATTTCTTGCGAAAAAAAAAAAAAAATTGGAAAAGCGTTGGAACGATTGTATCACCCTAAAAAGTGATTAACAAAAGGTGTTATGTGGATGAATAAAAAAAAAATTTGCAAAAAAAATGTTGTTTTCAATGTTAGACTAGGAAGTTATTGATCGATGTGTTATTCGAATTGTATGTAGTTTGATAACTTAAAGTGAAAGCATAATATCAAAAATTAAAGTATTACAATCATACTAACATGAAAGCATCAATAATCACCCAAGACTTTTCCATCTTTCCTTTCTCTACATAAACCTATTTTTAAGCGATCTCTGTTGAGTAAAGGTCTAAGAAATTACGAAAAAACAAGTTTTTAAAGCACCTAAAGGAGATAACTTCTCGCAACAATTTCCCATCTCCGTAACGTTAAAAAAAAAAAGTTATGTTTAAGAAAAATTGTTCAAAATTTGACAGGTCGTACAATCAACAATTTTTTATGAGTATTTAATGTATTTTCAATATTTTTAAGACAGATTTTTTTTCTGATTTTTGATTTTTTTAAATTCAAAGGTAGAGTGATACGTGAAAGGTTTTAAGACAACAAAGAGTTTTGTGCATTTTGATCCTAAAATTCTTTTTAAATTGTTCTTTTGACATAATCTCTGATTTAAATAAATTTAAATAATCAGAATTTAAAAAATGCATGCGTGTAATTTTTTAGCCTTACAGCTATTCAATTTTTTAAAAAAATTCTTTTTTTAAACTTGATCATTTTTAACATAACTATTATATGAAAAATACTGCATGGAATGACCATCGTAAAATAACTAAAAATATCAAAAAGTATATAAGGGTGTATATCTGATCGTATGATATTACTAGATAACACATGGATCAATAAGTTCCGAGAGTAACCCAGAGATGGCGCTCGTAGTAAACCAGTAACCAGGTCTTTCTAGAGTACGAACCTTTGCTTGAAACGTGTCAAAATTTTAAGTCGATTGGACCAGAAACAGCTGAGTTATCGAGGTTGGAGTAAAGTCGTTTTGTAGTTTGTTTAAAAAATGGAAAAAACCGAGTTTCGTGTTCTGATAAAACATTGTTTTTTAATGGGTAAAAACACCGTGCAAGCGAAACAATGGATTGAAAAATGTTACCCGGACTCTTGTCCATCAAAAGCAACGATTTGTCGGTGGTTTGCCGAGTTTAAACGTGGTCGTACCGTTTAAACACAAATGACGCGGAACGCTCGGGTAGACCTGTAGAAGCCGTTACACCGGAAAATGTGAGTGAAGTGACAAAAATTATAATGAAAGATCGTAAAGTGAAGCTCCGTGAGATTGCTGAGATGACACAGATATCATATGGAAGTGTATTTCCTATCCTTCATGAAAAATTGAGCATGAAAAAGGTTTTTTCCAAGTGGGTGCCGCGATTGCTTTCGATGGAACAAAAACAGCAACGAGTCGATGATTCAGAAAGCTGATTATCGCTATTTACTCGCAACAAAAAAGATTTCTTGCGTCGTTACGTGACCATGGACGAAACATGGATACATCACTATACTCCAGAGTCGAAGCGGCAGTCATCTGAAGCTGGCGAAAGCCGTCCGAAGCGTCCGAAAACGCAGCAGTCAGCTGGCAAAGTCATGGCGTCAGATTTTTGGGATACGCATGGCGTGATTTTCATTGACTACCTCGAAAAAGGTAAATCGATCAACAGTGATTATTATATTGACTTGCTGGTGCGTTTGAAGGAGGAAATCGCAAAAAAAACGACCGCACAGTCTCGGGACTTATTGATCCATGTGTTATGTAGTGGAATCGAATCTTGTTAAATGAAACCTAAAGTTTTTATTCTTTAACATAAGTAGAGAGAATTTTCCATAAAAATATTTAAATCAGAGAGAGAGAGTGATAAAGCTAACTATCTAAAGTGATAAATTACTTTTATTTATTTCCCCTTCTAAGGTAGAAATAAACTGTCAAAAATATTTCGTAACTGAAAAGGTTTTTTTATTACTATTTCTGCTGATATAACTAATGATGGTAGTTTGTTACAATGTTTAAGCTTGTTTAATTAAATGCTTCTAAAACTCCTAACTTTTAAAATATTAAAACATATAGTTTATCTTCAAATTATGAATCATAGTTAACTTGCTGTCAAAAAATTATTATTTACAACAATTCTTGTATACACATAAAAGCAAAAATAAAGCGATTCTTATCTATTTTCAGATGTTCATATTTACGCAAAATATTTACAACATGAGTAAAATTAACCATAAATATAGAAAATAGTAAAATCCTTAAATCGAGTTAAAAATAATTGAATAATTAATAAAAATATTTTATATTAATCAACAGAAGGGAAGAAAGGTTCCTTGTGTGTGTGATAAATAACTTATTCTTAAAACCAACAAATATCGTTGAAACTTGAACGAATTCACAATGACTTTAAATTTTAAATAAAAAGTTTTTATACTTTGTAAAAATGTAGACAATTCTCATCACACAAAAATAGTTAATTAAGTCATAAATGTAGATAAATGAAGAGAGATAATCAGAATTAGATTTGAAATGTATCTATTCAAGTGATATACGAGGAGTCGATTTTGAATAACGTCACTAACATAGCTTTAGAAGTAAGCATGTGCCACATTCCAGTGACCAACTGCTGTTTAGCGTGAAGCTTTCTCTTTCAAATGCAGTGCTTTTCATTTCCTTAAACAAATTCGTATAGCCATAAATTTCGAGCGCATTAGAGTTAATTTCTGTTTCGCATGAAAAAAGATAAGTGAGTAACGAATTATTGCGAAATTTCACATAAAATATGGAAAAACCGCTACTAGTTATTCATTGAAAGAAGTGTATCATAATGAATGGGTATCTCGTGTACGAATTTTTTGAGTAGTTGAAGTATTTTCAAGATGGTTGAGAAGACGTTGAAGATGATTCATTCTTATATTGCTTATCTACGTTAAACACGGATGACAATAACAAAAAAAAAATCTGTAATCTGGTTCAATCTGTCCTTCGGTGAAGTAATATTGCAATTGTGCGATTGTTGAGACTTTAAGAATCAATAAAGAATTCATTCGGCAAATTTTGCAAAACAAATTTGGAATGCAAAAAAAAAGGTTCTGCCCAAATGGTGCCTGAAATTCTCACGTTTGAGCAACAAGAAGCTCGCAAAAATGTTTGTACTGAACCCATCAAACGTTTTTGAAAAGGACCCAAACGTTTAGCCTTAACAAAGTTCCTAAAGATTACACTATTACTCAAAATGACTACGTTTACGTTCTTGATGAATTTCGTTAAATAATATTGAAAAAACGAAACAATTTGCAGAAGGGAAAGTCATTCTGCATTTTTTGTCAACATGTTTCTAGCCAATTGCAACATCCATGTTTTAAACCATCTGCCTTATTCGCTGGATGTTGCGCCATATGACATCTTTCTTATTCCTAGGCTGAAATTTGCATTAAAAGAACAAGGTTTTAGGCCGATGAAGCGGTAAAAGATAAAGCTGTCCGCGCATTGCAAGAGCTGATAGAAGAAGACTTCCATCACTGTTTCGAACGATGCAAAATTCGCAATAGAGCGTTGTAGAAATAAAGGAGGGGTGTATATTTAAGGTGATAATAAGTAAAATTGTATGAAGTGAAAATAAATTAAGAAATTATAATAAATAAATATAAAATATGCAATATCTTCAGAATTTCTTAAAAAATCTTACATTGTTCACCGACTGTGAGATTGGTCCTTTTCTGCAGTTTTCGCCAAATCTCTCAGGATTAACAAATTTAAAATTTCTGTCTGTAGTAGATTCAATACTTATTCGAATGATTTTATGTCTATAATTCGTTCGGCCACCTATGGTTCACAATATGAAACTTACATGTTTTCTTTGTATTTTGTGTTATTTATGTTTGAAATTAGAGTATTTTGAAATTGATGATTAACTTTTAATAATCATGTATTAGTTTTTAGTTTAGTTTAGTATTTATTAATGTCGCACTCGAAGCAACATGAGGTCTGTTGGCAACGGACCTCGTAATTTTGAGCCTCAGTCAAGTGACGAACACGATAGCTGAGCTGGCATTCCCCTCTCCTAACTTCCACACCCCACCAAGGGAGGACTATCGGTTCAGATAGATTAAATATGCATCAGCCTCAGCTGTACGGAGGGTCTTTAGCGGCCAAAGTTCGAACCTGCGAAGGAACGAAAATCTCCGGGCAGGAATCCGAAACAATGTTCACTAGGCTACCGTGGCCACACTCTGTATTAGTAGTGTCACTTCCATCAATAAAGGTAATTTAAATCTATTATAATCTCAGCTCTATTACTTTAACTAAGCTGTATATGAACTCAGAAATCCAAATGCCTCACACTTTAATGCTTCTATGATCATAGGTATTATTATATTAAGTGAGACACATTTCATTTAATATAATTTGATGAGGCTCAGTCTAATTCGGTCAATTTTAATCAATATCAGCGACAATGCATCTCTCCTATTTTCCGTAATAGTTACAGGGCATATATACAGGGCTTTCTATGAAAACCGATTTATGAACTAATGGGAAAGCTCGTTGATATTGCTAGAAATGTATGTATGTATACATATATATATGTTTATATAATTGTGGTTAAAGGATGTTATATTGGAAAGTATGTAACTGCCCTGAAAAATACAAATAATTTTACTCAGAATTAAATATTCAAAATAATAAACCTATTGTTAAATACTAAAAGGTTTTTACATTATTACATCAAGAGTATTTGGGAAGTTAGATTATGTAAAAGAAATAATTGTTGAACTGAGTAAATAATTGTGCGAAATTAAATTTAAAATTTGAAGAATTTTTAAACACATTTTGGGTATCTCATAATTTTATCAAGCACGTTATTAAGAACTGTAACTTTAAATAATATGCAGAAGTCTAATGTTTTCTTCAATTTTATTAATTATCATAAAATTACAAAATGAATCTAATATGTCAAGAAAAAACAGAGAATTTTGGAAACTAAAAAAAAAAAAAAAATACATTAACACAAGTGGCAAATATTCAAGATTTTATATATATATATATATATATATATATATATATATATAAACAGAAAAAAAAATTAAAATTAAAAAAAGACAAACAAATTAGCTCACAATGAAATTGTTGCGGAATCGTAAGGAAACTTGGCATGAAGGTACATGTCGGGAAAATATGCATATGATTAGAAATACAGCGAAATTGCGCGTTACGTATAGCCGGTAGAGGGCGTTTAACCTCGTTCTTCGTGGAAAATAAAACAGGTAACCAAAGCTTGTTTGACTGTACTGAATCATTTACAATGGAAGGGCTGAGGTAGACATGCCATTACGCTGTTTTCGAAGACAATATGAGCAGCTGTCGCAGTTTGATTGGGGAGCATCATCGGCATGATGGAAGTTGGGTAATCAGTTAGGCGAGTAGCTCGTCACTTAGGCCGCTCTGATTGTGTTGTGAGGAGGCGTTCTGACCAGTGGATCCGAGAGATATCATTTACACGAAGACCAGGCTCAGGACACCCTCGACAGACCAGTAGTAGAGAACACCGCCACATCTTAAGAAATGCACGCGTATAGCCAACTGCTTCATCGACCGCCATCCAGGCACAGGTAGCACCTTCACTAGGGCCCCTGTGTTTTCTCGAACCATACGAAGGCACCTGGCTGAAGGACATTTGGGATCGCGGCGCCCAATAAGTGTGCTACCCTTGATGCCCACCCATCGACGCCTCCGTCTGGAGTGGTGCCGCGCACGAGGAAACTGGGCTGCAAAGGAATGGAACCAGATCATCTTTTGCGACGAATTCAGATTCAATCTCAGCAGTGATGACAATCGTGTTCAGGTGTGGAGACCCCTTTTGAACACCTCAGTCTTGCCTTTACTTTACAGTCACACACCGCTCCCACAGTTGGTGTGATGGTATGGGGTGCCATTGTCTACAATACACCCCTACTATTGATCCGTGGCACCATAACAGCCCAGCGGTATGCCCATGACATCCTGCAACCACATGTGTTGCCTGTCATTAAACGGCTCCCATGAGCCATTTTTCAACAAGACAATGTTCAACCTCACACGGCAACGGTGTCACAAGACTGTCTCCGCACTGGTACTACCCTTCCTTTGCCTACCCGATCCGCAGATTATCTCCAATTGAGTATATCTGGAATCATTTGGACGGCGAGTTGGGTATTCTACAAGTTTGAACGCACTAGAGGCAAGGTTACAGCAAATATGGAACGAAATTTAATTTTGCAATAGAAACTCGGATACTTTTGTGTATGGGCTCAGATATCAACTTTTCACGTGATTTAAGAATTAAAGTCTTTCTACACAAGTACATGCGTCTAGTTTTCCTCCTAACGGGGAATCATTTCAAAAATGTATATTTTATTTCTAGCGATACGATGATGTTGCAAATTCGGCAGTATATATAAATATTATTCTATAAATATTTGTGTTTTATGAAAATAAAGTAAGGTGTTGATGATGTTTTCAATCTTTCTCTTATTTTGCTCTTTAAATTGTATTTGTTCTTGCTGTGTTCATGAGGTGCATTATATTTTTGCGTTTATAATCAGATATAATCGAAAACATGTGAAGAAATTATAAATAATATATTGTTTCATCGACTGATTGATCGTCCGATAACGTTCTTTGATTGCTTATTAATGTTGCACTTAGAAACAAGACAAGGGTTATTCGTAACGGACCTCATAATTCATTATAGTATGGGAAAAGAAATAAGGAATTCTAGATTTTGACCATCGTTCGATCTAAAGAAATGTGCATATTCTCCATCTAATAAGAATATGAGGAACTAAGATCCAGTGGATTGACCCAATTTTCGGAATTTAATCTAATATAAAGAACAACACAAGGGTTATTGGAGATGGACCTCGTAATTCAATATCGTAAGGAGAAAGAAATAAGGAAAACCACAGATTTCAACCATCGTTTGAATTGTACATCTTTCACCTATAAGAATATTCCTGGTTTAAGAACCCACGACAACTCGATTTTGAGAAATTTTTATCTATTATGAGGAAGAACGAAAGGATTATGATGAAGGAATGCGTTATTCAATACCGTACGATAAGATAAATGAGGAAATCTGGATTTTTGAATTCGGTGAAACTAGTCAATTGAGGAATAGAATAAGCCTTAAATGAATGTGACGAATTAAAACTAGTTAAGCGAAACCCGGTTTTCAGTTGCTTTATTCGACCATAAGGAACAACACCAGCATTACTAGCTACAGACCACGTAATTCGATGTTACATGTAGAAATAAATAAGGATAACTGAATTTTTATACTTTCGTATAAACTGTGCAGATTCTCTCTATAAAGAATATACAGGGAAGAAACACTTACGGAGAGATCGATTTCCATTATCCGTAGTCGAATACATAATGAGTCATATATATTCGACTATATATGACCCAATATATATTGAATGTATAATAGGACATATTCTGACATACACATTTTGAAAATTACATAATAAAGAAGCAGAATGATCGACGGGCACCGGATATTATTAGTTAAAAACTTTTGATACTTTCCCGTAAATCTTCAGCTAATAGATTGACATTAGTTCAAAATTATATGTATTTTTTTATTTTCCACCACATGTTTTAAATGGGCAGCAATTAACTTCTACAAACATTTCGAAAATAACAGTCAACTACACTCTTCAAAATTTAAAGTATTGTATTCCAATTATTTAATTTTTATCATCTTACTCCTGTGATAATTATCAGACGAATTCAAAATTGACATTCAAAATTAATCTTTTCAGCCTTCATTATTTCTCACAATGACTTTCTAAGTTGGTCCTTTCATAAAAACATCGATGGCTCAAAGTTATCAGTTTAAATATCAAGACTTCTACGATACAATATTTAGATAGCATTCTTTTAAAGTACTTACAGTATGGTCAGTTTCAAATCAAATTTTTGATTTCAAACTAAGCTATATATTACCTAGAATCTCTATGAGAAGTATTTGTGCTGCATTTGGACTGAAGAAAGGGCACTATGTTACGCTTGTACTGTAAACGAGTTCAAATTTCGTAAAAATATAAAGAAACCAGAGATAAAATAAACTAAAGATATTTTCACATTTTGGAATTTAAATCCATACATAAAGGAATTTAAATTCAAAATAACTGTATGAACATAGAGCATTCAACAAAAGCAATACATAAGTTCAAGTTGTATATACTGTTAGTACCGTATTAGCCTAAGTAAAATGCGATAATTTTTGACTAAGCATTTCCGTTAAAATATTGACTCCTGGTGATGTATTCGAATTTTGATAATGGAATATAACAATAGAGTTTATTTACTTCTAGTTAATTTCCATTTATTACATAATTTGTTTTACCCTCCTTAATTTTAATGCCATTAATATAACCAATGTTAATTATTTGAAATAAATGCTTATATGAATAAATTATATTTTCTTTGAATTCTTTTATGTAAATTGATTGGATCGCTTTAAATTCATCGACTTTTTCCTAACTATTTTTATAAAAAATTTTGAAGCAGAGTTAAATTCCAACTAATACGGTAATTATTCGAAATGATTTCTGTATATAAATTACTTATATCCTTCTTAAACTATTTATTTTATATTATTGTTGAATATTTTATTACAATGGGGCACCTACCAGTGTAAAGCTGAATACGACATTTTTAAGTAAACAGTAGAATTTAAATTAATATTATCGTAATTGTATTCGAATGCGAAAACAATTTCAACAGGAAGATACATAAAAGAATATAATTAAAAATTTCCATCCTTTTAGGTCTCATGTTATCCATAATAATATGGTAGGTTTACACTTTGTATATTGGTATTATTACTAGAAAATAATGTATAAAATAAATTATCCACGAAACAAAAATAAATCACCCAAATTCTTATCACTTTTCAACTCGGTAATATCATTAAGCAACAACTCAGTGAAAAGCAGCCTTTATTAAATTTCTTTTTTTCTCCCCTTTTGTAGAGGAATCGAGAGCGGCAACATCTTGGACAATCTATTGTCTCGCATGGAGATATACCTTATCAATGCGGAAAGCTTAGTCGAAGACAGGATGGCTGATTACCTGGAAAAGAAAAGAGAGGTGGAAAATACCCTTTACCAGCTGTTACCAAAGTTAGTAAATTAAAATGTTGCCTTGGACTGTGGGAGGCTGAGAGAAGATACGGCAAAAGCGCGCTTTCAGTTATTGTTCTGTTAAATGGTTTTATTTCTGCATGAGATATTCTTGATGAAAGTTGAATGTTGGTAATGATATGCATTTTCACAGGCACACAAAGAATATCATTTGGAGAAGTAACATTCACAGGTTATTAAAGAAAGAAAGAATGTTTTATTTTGATACACTTGAGTATGATAAATATATATCTAACTATTTATATTTCATGAATACGGGTTGAATTGCTTCTCTTGTATGTTAAATATTTTATGCAGGATAGTAAGCAAAGTCTAACTTATTTTTTTCAATTTATGAGATGGAAATATCAAAAGTTATCGTTATCTTTTCGACTGCATTGAAGCAATTTAAATTTGTTTCAAGAATAACAAATGCTAAAGTCTTTAAATATTGAATATTATTTTGTTTCCTGAATGGCTGATACTGTATTAAAATATTCATTGAAAAATGGACAATGATGTATGAGTAGGATCTCTTTTCGTACGATTAGTTTAAATGACAAAAAAGACAATTTTGAGAGATCAAAATAAATTATGTAAACGATTAATATTTCTTAAAGTTATATAATTTATTTTGATTTTATTATGATTATTATATATACATAAAAATTAATCATTATATATAATGATGTTATTACACTTACTATAAATTAATCCCGCTTCATATTTTCCTTTAATTCTCTTGAAACTTCATAGTCCGATATACTCTAAAGTCGATTTGCGTAATTGTAACTGTACTAAACAGCGAGTGGGCGTTCATTATCTTAAAGTTATGCAAATATGTTGGAACGGAAATGAACACCATTTAATTCCTTTATGGGTTTCTCGCTACGAATTTGACAAATTAGAGGACATTTTGATTACTACGGTAGAGTTCATGAGAAGTTAATGGAGCTGACATCACATGATTCGTAGACCTTAAGTCTAAGGGTTTTTAATCTGCTTATTGTTATCAACTGTGCGGCATAATTTTGACATTGGCCTTACCCATATTGTAAATTTATACATCGAACAAGTTATTTGAATATTTAACCTTTAAACATGGGCTGTACGTATGCTGTACCAAATTTTTTTTTGTCGCTTGTTTTGGCTGTTGTACAACGTATGTACCAAGCTATCCAGAAACAGTTCTTTCTCACTTTTTTTTCAGCAGACCCTTTTACAACTTTCCCTGATCTTTTTTACGACTTTACTTCTATTGTCCGTAATTGGGTGGGGATATTTTTCGCCAACGTTATCAGTTGTGAGTGAATTCCTTATCATTGGCGATCTTTAGGAACAATCAAATTCGAAAAAATACTCCATTTGATTACTTTATGCTGACTGTGATCAATAGAATTTATTTTTCATTTGTTTTTTCCTCGAAGTTTTAGAATGAATCTAAAATTTCTTGCAGAAGTAGAGATTGAGAATTTGATGAAAGATTCAGATGAAAAAAATTTTGTTGATAGACACCCCAAAAAAATCTGATGGTGACTTTGCTGAATGGGAAAATGAAAATTAACCACTTACAAGCAAAAATATTGTGGCAGATTACCACAAGTACATGTGATATGTTAATTTAGGAGACCGCAGGGCATCCACCTACACATCTGCTAGACGAACTAAGAAATTGACAAAAAAATTATTCTCTAGCCTCATCGATATTGTTGTGTTTCTGATATTTAAATCATGTCAAACTAAGTTAAAAACTCAGTTTAAAAGAATTTAGAATGAGTTTAATAACATCTCTGATAGGAAAATTAAATCATAAAAATAAAGAGCCTTCAGTAATAAAATAATGAAGACAAATGATAATAAATTTTCTCATTGGCCAATTGACGAAAAGAAAAGAAGAAAGTACACATATTGATCGAAAAAGAATATACAAAAAAAGAACAAATATTATCTGTAAGGCATTCATTTTTAAAACAGACATTTGAAAAGCATTGCTACAATAACTTTTGAATTTAAGATATAAGTTTCTTTTAGAAAAAAAAAATATTAAAAAAAACAAATTAATACTTTTTTTTTCTTTAAGATTAAAGATTCATAGAAATATTTGATATAAAAAGTGTTACATATTATTTTCATTGGAATGCATGAATTAACTAAAGGTTTTGCCTTAATTTGACGTATTTAAGATATACTCAGCAACTTTGAAACGTGTTCAATTAAGTTAAAAATTATTTTTTATATCTCACTTTTGATAATATTTAATCACAAAAGGGCCATGGTAGCCGACTAGAGATGTCGCTAACTGGTAGCCGGGATTGAGTTGTGAGATCGAGTTCTGTTCAATTGAAAACTGGCTGTTAAGCCTGTCTATGTTCCAAGTCCTGATGTTGGTGTGTTGTGGAAATTCGATGAGTGGATGCTTCCTCATTGCTTGACCGTCCTTCAAATTTGTCAAGTCCGTTACCAGTAACCTTTCTATTGTTTCAAAATGCGATGTTATTAAAATGACAAATCAAAATATTTGGAGTACATTGTTTTTTTTGTGCACTAAAAGGGCGTTAATTTTTTAAAAAAAAAATGTTAAGTAAAAATGTTCTAAATATTGTACTTAAAGTTTTCCTTCTTTTACATATTTCGTCGAAAAATTTTGAAAATATGAGGTATTATTTTTTTATTACATGGGTTCAATGTTGCAGTTAAATATGTAAGTTGCTA
>BMAW01018291.1:0-12734 GCA_019974015.1 Nephila pilipes | reverse complement strand
CCTTACAACTGTGACTTTGACATGTGGGAATTGAGAAAGGCTCTGTCTTTATCTAACAATACCAGTCCAGGCTCTGATGGTATAACATACGATATGCTTCGCCACTTGAGCGAGGATTCACTTGTCAGTCTCCTGCACCTATTCAACCGAATATGGAGGGAGCATGTGTTTCCTAGCCAGTGGCAGGAAGCAATCGTTATTCCTATTCTGAAGCCTGGTAAGGATCCAAAGAACCCTCTCCACTATAGGCCTATCGCTCTGACGAGTTGCCTGTGTAAGACGCTAGAACGTATGGTCAATGCCCGTCTCGTATATCAATTGGAAAAGAATCAATGCATTCCTCCGTTTCAGAGTGGCTTCCGTAAAGGAAGATCCACAGTAGATAACATCCTTCTACTCGAGAGTCAGATTCGTTCTGCTTTCGTACGGAGGAATCATTTGGTTTCTATTTTCTTTGATATCGAAAAGGCATATGACCGTACGTGGCGCTATGGGATACTGCGCACATTACACGGTTATGGTATGAGAGGCAATTTGCCTCTTTTTATACAAATGTTTTTATCCTTTAGATCCTTTAAAGTTCGTGTGGGTAATGTTTTATCATCTTCTTTTATTCAATTTGAAGGAGTTCCTCAGGGAAGTATTTTAAGTCCGACTCTTTTCATCTGTCACCTGTCACCAATTCTTTTAAAACTTCAGCCATCTGTTCACGGATCATTGTATGTCGACGATCTGCAGATTTCCTGCGAAGGATCGTCCATGCATCTAATAGAGCGGCGACTCCAGAATGCAGTTAATAACTTGGTTACTTGGTGTGACGCAAATGGGCATAGTATTTCTGCCAGCAAGAGTAGTTGCGTGCATTTTTGCAGGAAACGGGGTCTCCATCCCGATCCTGACATTCGCATCCGTAATACGTCTATTCCTGTCGTCCCTGACGTCCGCTTCCTCGGAGTAATTTTCGACCGCAAACTCACTTTCCTTCCGCACATTTTATATCTGCGGAGGAAATGTGAGAAATCCCTCAACATCTTGAAGGTGTTGTCCAACACCTCTTGGGGTGCGGATCGAA
The DNA here is from genome assembly GCA_019974015.1 of Nephila pilipes. Lineage (NCBI taxonomy): Eukaryota > Metazoa > Arthropoda > Arachnida > Araneae > Nephilidae > Nephila > Nephila pilipes. The sequence continues at coordinate 11,662 of BMAW01018291.1, read as the reverse complement.
TTTCTCTACTCCAAGTGTATCAGTCGGTGATTCTGTCTCGGATCGACTACGGATGCATCGTTTACGGATCTGCCTGCAAAACTACCTTGCGGAAGCTTGACCCAGTCCACCATTGTGCTCTGAGAATCTGCTGTGGTGCGTTTCGAACGTCACCTGTGCAGAGTCTCTATGTCCTCTGTAACCAGCTGCCTTTGGCTTCGCGGCGCCTGAAACTGTCGCTCTATTATCATTTCAAAATGTCATCTCTCCCATCTCACCCATTACAGAATATCACTACCAGCCCGTCTTTAAGGAGATTGTACAGTGCTCGTCCTTCCTTCATCCGGCCTTTTTCTGAGAGGGTGAAGGTATTCATCGAGGAACTCGGCCTACATGACTTGGATGTTCAGCAACGAAATTTTATTAAATTTCCGCCTTGGAATGTGCCAAGGTTGCTTTACCATAACCCCTTTGCTTCTTACAGCAAGACCACCACATGTCCCATTGTTCTCCAGAGAATCTTTGCTTTCCATCGCTGTCAGTATGAGGATTTTATTCCTATATACACGGATGGATCGAAAGGAACTGGATACGTCGGCTGTGGTGTCGTTTCCAACGACATCAGGCACAGTTACCGGCTCGACTCTTCCTGCAGTGTCTACACTGCCGAAGCAGTCGCCATCTACTGTGCCCTGAAATTAGTCGAGAAATCCAGTTCTCGAAAGTTCGTTATATATACGGACAGCAGGAGCGTCCTGGAAACATTGGTATATCTGGACGATAGAAGTCCTCCTATCGTAATTGAAATTGCCGGTATTATCTGTCAGCTTTATAGCAGGGGTTATGACATAAAATTCTGCTGGATACCTAGTCATGTAGGTATTTTAGGAAATGAAGAAGCGGACTCGGCTGCACGTTCGGCAACGAATCCTCTGCAGCTCGCAGTCCCATTTGAGGACATTCGACGTCACATTTTAATTCTCATTCATCAGACATGGCAGGAATCGTGGAGTCTTCATATAAATAATAAATTACACTCGGTGAAGCCGATTATTGGAGAATGGTCTGTATTTCCGGTGCGAAGAGCCGATGTCAGATTGACTCGCCTTCGCATTGGACATACTCGTTTTACACACAAACATCTTTTGTTTGGAGAAGATGCTCCCGAGTGTCCTTCCTGCCATGTCCCTTACTCAATTCATCACATTTTAATTGACTGTCCGGTGTTGGATCATCATCGTTGGATTTTTTTTAATTCATCTGTTTTAAAACTGTTTGACTTGGTGGGGGAAAAACCCCACCATAATTTATTTGCCTTTTTACGTCATATTGGCCTTTTACACCACATTTGATTTTTAACTTTTTATCTTTTGTGTGTTATTTGTGTTTGTGTTACGTTTTTAATTCTGTTACTTTTGAATAGTTTTTAACAAATGTTTGGCGCAGCATAGCCTAATTTGGCTCTTGCGCCATTAAAACTTACTATCACTCACTCACTCACTCGCATGTCGTAAGAGGCGAGTCAAATGGGTACCCAGCGTCTGAGGATATACACTGCGAAAAACGGGTATGCAAAATCGAGTAGAAAGTGCTCACTTTTGAATACTTCACATACTCAAAATGGCTCCGATCCCAACGTATTCAAATTTGAGATTCGCACATACTCATTTTTAGTAACAAGCATATACTCAGAATGGCAACTTCACGTACTCACTTTTGAATACATCACATACTCAAAATAGTTCCTATCCCAACATACTCATATTTGAGTCTCGCACATACTCATTTTTGTACGTACTCAAAATGGAAACTTCACATACTCATTTTTGAATATAATTTTGGATCAATTATGAGTGTAGAATAGAAAAATGAGTGTCATGTATTTATTTGTGAATCTGTTACTGCATCAAATATGAGAATCAAACAATCCAGTGAGTATGTTTTGAATTTATTTTCCGATACTGTGTTGTTGTATCGAAAATGAATTTTAAACAGAAAAATATATATCAATTAAAATTTTCAGGGAAATAAATAAGCGCTCTTTTATTTGCAAGTATCATTTTCTTCATCTTACATATTATTTTATACTTTATGAAGTTTTTGTTACAAAACTTCCGATTCAAAATTCGGTTGAATTGAAGTTGGAGGGGGCCTGGCGAACTTTCTTTTGGCGATAAATCGCTAATGTGGTTACCATGCAGGTTTGTTTATGGTAACCCTATAAAATCTGTAAAAGGGGATTCGACGCCATCTTCTCTCGCTTCTCATTTGAAATACCCGCCTTGGTGTCATTCTGGTACTTCATTTGTCTTCCAGGCACGACGCCATCTTTTTTTTCTCTCTTTCGGTGAGTGAGTGACTGTGAGGTTTTATGGGGCAAGAGCCAATCTCTCTCTTTCGGAAGCTCCGAGTTTGAAACACCCGCTTTGGCGCCATCTCAAAAAAATCGCCAAGGGGATCCATCAAAGTTCGATTTTACCTGGAATGGATTTTACCTAAGAAAAAATGTAGCATTATGGCTCAAAATTTTAATAACACTGCTTTTTGAATACTGTAATGTTATTCTATAAAATATAAGCTTCATACATAAATATTTACATGCATGAAAATAATTTTAATGCAAATTAAAGTAAGAAGTCACTAAGCTACGATTACGATGCAATATGAATACAGACAAAAAAAACACCTGCAAAGCACAAATAACTACTCACAGAAAATCATTTTCAAATCAGAAATCATGATCAATAATATTTCAACAACATTTTTATATCTTAAATAAAAGAATCTTTCTGTAGTGGTGAGTGAGTCACTGGGGAAAAAAATGTAAACAAACACAGACGCGAAAATGAGTATGCGTACTTACTCATTTTAATATTCCTGTATTCTACCGCGTGTAGCGTGGTAAATACGAAATATAGTTCGAAATATTAAAGCAAACCATATTTGTTTTTGAAACCCACTTTGTAAAATACGTAGTCAGTATATAAAAGGAACTTTTATAGTCCTTATATCTGTAATAATTTTTTGAGAATGCTGATTTCTCATTTTTTTTTGGTTTTGAATACTTGTAATGTTCACATTCGATAAAGGTATACGCTCAAATCTGATACAAACATACTCATTTCAAAATGAGTACGTCTAGGTATTCATTTTTGAGTATTTCTTTTTTCTCCGTGTAGCCAGGCACCTTGCCCCTGGGAATTATATCAAGGGACCTCAGGGACTTGCCTTCCTTAGGGAACGCCGGGCATCATGACCCCGAGGCCCCCTAGTGATATTTTCTTTCCCATGCACCCTCAAGGGCTTACCTAATTCATTTAGATACGGGCTTCACTAACTCGAGTGAGCTGCGTGATCTTTCTTTCCTATGGGGTTCACTGTCTTTGGTAAACACGGGTGAAGCTTACTCTGGATACCCCAGTGCTCCTTTTCTTATTTTCGACCCTCCTTGTCAAATCGACATCTCTTTTTCCTTTTTCCTCTTTCCTCTCAGGGGCCCATCTTCGGGTGAGTACGGGAGACCACGTACCCGAGATACTAGAGTGGGAAAAAAAAACCTGAAAAGAGAAAAAACATCTATGTTTGGTTCCAATTTTATTTGCACATTTCCAATGTGTTTCTTTTTATTTCTGTTTGGAGTTGATTTTGCGGTTATTTTATGTTCGTTCTTTTTCATTCTTTACTTTCTGTATTTACTTTTGTACCTATTGAGATAGGTATTTAAAATAAAATTTTCATTTCGTGACATCCACGTCAGATCAAGATATTCTTTCTTGACCTGACCCGCATGTTTGCCGTGTGTGGCGACCCGTGCCGGGGGAAGTGGAGTCTAGGGATTCTGTTGCGTTTCCTTTGGCCTATGCTTCTCCGTAGACGGAGGGCAGAGTGAGTCCACTCCTGTCAGTCTGTAGGTGATCTCTTCTGAGGATTTTTTCCGAACCCCAACGACATTGCTGTAGAGTTAGTATTGCAGTTAGGGGTGCCTCGGGTGAACCGACGGATCCGCACTCCGAAGCTGCAATACTGTAGTCCAGTGCCACCTCTGGGGTAAGTGCCGGGCTTGGCAATTGCCAGATGACCGGCGGGCTGCCTTCCATTTTTGGACTCCTAGGTGGGTGGAGGCGAACTGGAGGGAACTTAACCCCTCCCCCTTAGATCTAAAAACTTCTTTGTACCCTGATGGATGCCTCAGTCCATCAACCACATCTACCTCCATGGAGGTGAAATTAACTGAACCTTCTCAAATGGTTAGTCACAACCCCAGTATTTCGCGCTTTTATGTTATAAAAGAAATGAGGAATCTTTCACAAATGTATCGCCTTTTTTTATATAAAAAGTCATACTAGGCATGAGAGCTGTCAAAGATATGAAGAAATTACGATCCTCAAGAAATTATGATCGGTGTCTCATGGTTGAAGTCAGCAATGATAAACAAGCTGAACTTACTATGAAGATTAAGTCCTTGGGACCTTATCCCGTGACCACTTCACCTCATAGCAATTTCAATTACTTATGTGGCGTCGTGTCTTCATGAGACTTGGCGAATGTGTTGGAAAAAGAGATTTTAGAGAATATGCAGGACCAGCAGGTTTGTAATTTTTCGAGGATATCGATTAGGAGAGATGGTAAGGTTCTTAATACTAAGCACCTCATCTTGATCTTTTCGACTTTACCCTGCCATAGACCGTTCAGGCACATATCTCAGACTCTCCGTCCTACCATACGACCTGTGTGGTGACCGACAGAATAGTCCCACTGTAGCTCATGCAAGTCGTAAGAGGTGACTAAAATGGGTACCCGGCGTCTGGGGGTATAGCCAGGCACCCTGCCCCTGGGGATTATATCAGGGGACCTCGGAGACTTGCCTTCAGGTAAGTACGGGCATCATGACCCCGAGACACCCTAGAGATCTTTTTCTTTCCCATGGGGTTTACTGTCTTAAGTAAGCACGGGGGACGCGCCCCCGGGATACCCTAGCAATCCTTCTCTATTTTCTACCTTCCTTGTCAACCATTTTGAGTCTTTTCTTCAATTTCCTCTCGTCCAGACCACAGTTAAATCTTGTTTGGCGCAGCATAGCCATATTTGCTTTTGCGCCATTAAACTTTACATTCACTCACTCACCCGTCCTACTATACATTCAGAACTCTCTACGGTGTTTCAATTGCCAGCGTTTTGGACATTCCAAGAATACATGCAGGGAACAATTGGCTTGTGCTTTCTGTACAGCAATAGGGCACGAAAGTGTTTCCTGTTCCGCTGCAGAAAAGTGTCGATTGTCAATGCAACCACCCTGAATATTCTCCCTTATGCCCTTAATGGGCAGAGGAGAAAGATCACTTCCATCAAGACACTGCAAAATGAATTATACCTGGAAGCTCACCGTATTGTCGCTTCCCATACTCCTATACAAGGAAAAAGCTACGCTACTGCCCCACAGACAATAAAGGTTTCTGAATCAACTCAATTTCCTGAACCAGTTCCTACCGTGCAGCATACCTCATCGACTTCTAAAAAAACAGTAAATGTATCAAAGAAACCTTCTCTGCTGAAAAGGCAGACCAGGCAATTGGCTAGGTCGAAGGCTTTGCAGAGACTGAAACTAAAATCTGATGCGAAGAACGGCATTCCTCGCAAAAAGACAAGAGTCTTAGACTCTTCTGAAGGTGATACGTTGGATCTCCACCCGTCATCAGAAGACTATGGTACCGTAGGGGGTCCTGCAACCAGGACTCTCTACTTAAGTTGCGTAGATTAAATGGCCTTAGTTTCTTGGAACTGCGGCACTTTGCGACCTAGACTAGAGGATCTCAAATCCATAATGTCTACGCACCAACCTGTCTGCATTGCTCTTCAAGAAACTTTTCTTAAAAGTAAAATGACAAGCAGAGGGCGTGGATATCACTGTGTACGTCGGGATGTTGATGACAGTCTCTGTCTGCTGAACACCGAAGAGAAAATGTATTTCCATGCTCCTACTAGGACCAGGAACGTCTTAAGACTTCTAGAGGCCCCGGGCATTTATAAAAAAAAAGGCCCCATCTACAACCCTTCAATCTAATTTGATGTATATACATGTACAGTTTAATAAAATGAGGTTTTATGTTAAAACTCGTTTTCTACATTTTCAATTCGCAATTAGTATGACCTTTTAATTAGAGTGCCAGCCTCAAGAAAAATGAGGCATTTTACTCTGTATAGGTGAGAAATGGGAGACACGGTGTCAGAAATTTCTAAGTGAGAGTGAGGGCGGTAAAGAGCACGGCTAGTGACGGCCAACGATAGGCCGAGACCTATCGGAAGCCCGCCGGCCAGAGGAGGGTAAGAAGTTGCGCTAGAGCGCGAATGAAGAAGGAGAGGAGGGGGGAATGCTGGCGCCATCTGTTGGAGCGAGTTCGTGTGACAACGTGAAGATTGGGTACGGCTTTGGTGTTCTCGACGGGCCGAAGCCTATCGTGAACTCGCCGGCCAAGAGGATAGGAAGCGATGGTACGCTGGGAACGCTGGGAAAGTAGTCGAGCATATAGGCCGCGGAGCGGCCTTTAGGCTCGGGTCGGTAAAATAATATAAGACTTGGCTTTTGTTTGAGATTTAAGCATTCTGCATGAAGTTGTTAGTGGCAGGTCACTGATTGGCTCTCATGGAAGTCTGCTAAGGTGGGGCTTTTGGAGGTAGTCACTTCGGTCCGGGGTGGTGCTGGTACTCTTGTTTCCGATTGGCTGTTGCTTTGCGGAGGTGAGCCTTCCTATTGGCTGCCCTGGGCTGCTGAGATTATGGAGTGGGTGTGTCTGTAGTGATGGGGCGTATACGGCAATGGATAAAGATGTGGTATATGTGTATGTGTTTTAATAGAAGGAATTACAATTTAAAATTACAAATAAGGGGGGGGTATATGAATCGAGAAGTACAGTTCTGGGTCTTTTAGAATTTTCTTTTGGGGTGTAGTTTTCAAGATTAATCATATTGCTATTATTAGTGAAGTTAAGTGTTGCGAAAATTTTTTTGGCTATTTTTTGTATGTGTTTCCTGAAGGTGGGGATTTTAGTTGCTTTAAGTATTTCGTTATTTCTTGTGTACCATCTGGATTTAGTTATCATGCGGAGTGTTGAGCTTTGTGTGTTTTCTAATAATTGAATAGTACTTTTGGCCGCATATGCCCAAACCGGGCATGCATAAGTGATGATAGGTCTAAGTACGGCAGTGTACAGAAGCAGTTTATTTTTTATATTCATTTTAGAATCCCGGCAAATTAAGGGGTAGATACTACATTTAGCTCTCCGGAATTTTTCACGCGAGTGTTTGATGTGTTGTTTCCATGTGAGTTGTTTATCGAGGATTATTCCTAGATATTTGGTGTGCTGAGACCAAGGGATTGTTGTGTTGTAAAAAGTTGGTGGTGAGGTGTTTATATTTCGTTTTCTGGAAAATAAGATTGCTGCCGATTTCTCGACATTAATCTTGATTTTCCAGTCATTGTAATATTTTTCGAGTAGTTGTAGGTGTTTATTGAGTGCAAAAGTGATTGATTTAATATTTTTGAATTTTGCTAATATAGCAGTATCATCTGCGTACATGTTGAGTAATGTGAGGCTGTATTGTGGGATATCATTAAGGTATAAATTATATAAAATTGGCCCAATAATAGATCCTTGGACTACTCCATAATTGGTGTAGTGTGTATTTGAATATGTGTTGTTTACTTTAATTTGATAATTTCTGTTTGTGAGGTATGAGAAAATTAATTTTATTAGTGGTGCTGGGAAATTGTAATTTATTAGTTTGTAGGTTAGGCCTTCAATCCAGACGCGGTCAAATGCTTTTTGAATATCTAAAAATACCGCGCCTGTTGATTTACTATTCTCTAGTCCGGATGAAATATGCTCTGTTAGTTTAATTAAGGGGTGTGAAGTAGAGAGGTGTTTAGTGAAGCCGTATTGGTTAGGGTTACGAATATTAGTAGTGTCTATGTGTTTATTAATTCTTGTTAATAAAATAGATTCTGTTAGTTTACTAAGTGACGATAGGAGCGCTATAGGTCTGTAACTGTCTGGGAGGCGGGTTTTTTTTCCCGGTTTTAGTATGGGGAAGATTATTGATGTTTTCCAGTTTTTAGGGAAATGTTGTAGTTTTAGTATGGTGTTAATTAAATAAGTGAGTAGGAAGATTAGTTTGGGAGGAAAGTTTTTGAGCATTTTGTTTGTGATGTTATCTTTACCAGGTGCTTTGTTTATGGCTATGTGTTTTATGTATGTAGTGATTTCATTGGGCCAAACTGTGTCAATGGGAGTGTGAGGGGGGGGTTGTTAAAAAAGTTTTGTAGTGATTCTTGTACTTTTTGGTCTATGTCAGTTAAATAATTTTCTGGTCTTTTGTTTTCTGTGAAATTTTGTGAAAGGGTGGTGGCTAAGAGGTTGGATTTATCTGTGTCTGATTCAGCAATAATGTTATTATTAATTAGTGGGGGGATGTTGCTTCTTTTGTTTTTGAAGGATTTCGTGATTTTCCAAATTGATTTGTCTTGTGTGTTAAGTGTTTGGAGTGTTTGTGTCCAGCTGTTTTGTGTAAAATTATGTATTTCTTTTTTGATTTGATTTTGTATTCTGTTTACCTGAGTTTTTATGTTGGGATCAAGTGTTCTTTGAAACAGTTTTTTGGTTTTGTTTCTTGTTTTGATAAGTTGTTTTATGTGTTGTGGTGTGTATCTTTCATTTTTGGTGTTTATGGGTGTGGATGTATTTTGATGTGCTGTGATGATGCAGTTTGTGAGTTCTTCTATTTTTTGTTCAAGTAGGTTGCAATTATTAATTTTTGTAAAGTTATTTAAATTAATGTTTTTGTTGATTTCTGTTTGGAAGTTTTTCCAGTTTGTGGTTATGGCTCTTTTGTTGATATAGTGGGTTAGTGTAAAGTTAAATTCAAGAATTATTGGGTTGTGATCAGATGATAATTCAGGCAGTGAGGTTATTGTGTGTTTGTAGTTAAAATTTTTAATTAGTGCAAAATCTATGGTGGTGGCTGAGTTGTGTCCAAATCTTGTGTGTGTGTTGGGGTGTGCAAGTGTAATGTCATGTAGATTGATGTAGTTATTCAAGTTAACCCCTCTGGGTGAATTATTTTGTGCATTCCAGTTTTGGTGTTTTGCATTAAAATCACCAATTATGATACAATTGTTGTGTATATTAAAGATGGTATCAAGATCTTGTGTAAAATTTGAATAGTGTGAGGAGGGGGGATATATATGGAGACGAGGGTGACAGCTTGAGTGGTTGGGTGGTGTGAGTATGATAATTGTGGCTTCAGTGTGTTGGAGTGGTGGTGTAGTGTGGCGGTGATGTGTTAGTGAGTTTTTAATAAAGATCATGGTGCCTCCAGATGCAGTTTCTTGATTTTGTCTATCATCACGATAGGCAGTGTAGTTGGGTAGGTGTACCGTGTTTTTTGGTCTCAGATGTGTTTCTTGTATCATAATTAGGTCTGGGGTATGCTTCTGTACAAAATCTCGTAGCTCAACGATACGAGATTGTATGCCGAATGCATTCCATGAACAGAGGCTTAAGCCTAAGAGTTTGTTAGTATTGTTTATGTGATGGTTTTGTAAAAAAGTGTGGTTTTTACTGATCATTATTTTCCCCATCCATCAGAGCTTCTATAAGAGCATACGTCTTATTAGTTTTTCCTCTGGCTGCTTTTATTTTTGGAAGGTTTTTTAGGAGTCCTGGTAGCTGCTTGAAGATCTCCGCTTGCGATTGCAGCATTTCGATAGCTTGTAGTAGATCTGGAGTATTTTCATCATTTTCTGTGTCTTCTTCTTGCAGTTGTGGGATGTTTTGGTATTGTTTATGTTGATTAACTAGGTTTATTGCTTTATTCCTGTTGCTTGGGTGGTTTCTTGATGGTTTACTATTGTTTATATTGGTTCTGTTTGCGATGTTAGGTTGAGGTTGTCGTGGCGCCATCTTTTGAGTGTTGTTGACTGCATTTGCATAAGAAACGTTTTCTTTGATGAAATTTTGTTTTTGGTTAAGAATTTGCCTTTTGGGTGGTTTCGGATATTTTTCGCACCCTCCGTAGGATGCGAGGTGTCCTTGTTGGTCGCAATTGATGCATTCCGGGTTTTGGATGCGCTCTTTTATAGGGCAGTCTCTGGTAAGGTGTGCTTCTGCACATTTCAGGCATCGGGGTTGGATGTGGCAGTTTTCTGCCGAGTGGTGGAAGTGATTGCACCGATAGCATTGGGTGATTTTCCCGCTGCCTCGGTAACCTTCTACTATGACATTCATGTAGCATATTTTTGTTATGTCGTATATTTTCTCTGCTTCAGGTGTTCTGGGGATGGTAGCGAGGAATATTGGGAGTGGTATTTTTGTCCTTCTGTTGGTGAGTTGTACAACTCTTATTGGGTTGAATCCTAGGTCTTGTAGTTCTTCTCTGATGTCCTCGGAGAGAGTTTCACGAGAAAGTCCTTTAAAAATGGCTTTAACTGGTCTCTGGAGGGCTGGACGGATCACGTAGTACTCGTATTCCGCTCTGGTGGATAGGTAGGATATGAGTCTGCGATATTCTTCAGGGGTGTCTACGTATAATTTAATGTATTCTCCGGATAATTTCGTTCTTAGGTCTGGGATAACATAGTGTATAGCCTTTAGTTGTTGTTTGTAGTTATTTATTTTAAGCATTATTGGTGGGGGCAGACGTTCCTTAGGTTTGGTAACGACCTCGTCACTTTGAGTGTTGGATGTTTCTTGGATTGGAAGGTTATTAAATTTGTTGTTCGAGTTGATAAATGTGGAGGATTCAGTAATAATTTGCCTTTTGGCAGTTTTTCTATTTGGGGGAGTGACGAAGCCGTCTTCGTCTTTCCGTTTTGTGGGTTGAGATTTGTTAGGTGTCGTAGGTAGAGTGGAATGTATTGGGCAGCCAGGGACAGTACAATAAGGAATAGTAGAGTACTCACCTTCCGCTGTGGTGAGGTCTGCCTGGGCCTTGGAGTGCAGTAGTTGGTAGGATTGAAACTGTTCGTCTTCATCGTCATGATCTGGGCGTCTTCGGTTGGAGTTGATGAGTATTTGCATCTCGTCTCTATAGTGCACGAGTTTGCGGATTTTGCGTTGCAGCGCTTGAAGCGTCTCGCATATTTCTGTATTGTTGGCATCCTCAATGGGTGACGCTGATCGGGAAGATTCGTTTGAGTATGAGTCCATATTCATGTCGGTGTCCATTATTTCGTTGTCCGGGTAGATAAAAGGTAGCGGTTAATTGGAATAAATTTTATTCTTGCAGATAAAGCTCTGATAAGAGCTGCTCGGATAAACACTTATTTTGCTCAGTGAGATAGTTTAGAGGAGTGAGGCGGTTGCACGTCTGTTTCCCTTGCTGTCTCATTCGCTAATAATAATAAATCATCAATAGGAAGCGATGGTGAGGTTGGTTACGGCTTTTATAGGCCCCCTCGCGGGGACCTGCCGGCCAGTGAGGAATGGTAACGGCGTAGTTGGTTCCTTTCGGGACCCTGCCGACCAGTGCAGTGTGATTACGGCTTGTTAGTCCCCCTTTCGGGGGTCTTGCCGACCAGTGCAGTGAGATTACGGCTTGTTAGTCCCCCTTTCGGGGGTCTTGCCGGTCAGTGAGATTGAATACGGCTTGTTAGTCCCCCTTTCGGGGGTCTTGCCGGTCAGTGAGATTG
>BMAW01018288.1:0-10103 GCA_019974015.1 Nephila pilipes | reverse complement strand
ATATAATTTTCACGGGATGATATTTCGTGTGGTAGGAAGTTGAGAAAGATGCTAAAAATGAATCCTAAAATTACTATACAGACCAGTGGCTCTCAAATGGTGGTACGCGTTCGCCAAGGGGTACGTGAGACGCCGTTTTGGGGAAACACGAAAAGAACGCGGCTTTTGTGGCTATATGATTGAAAAAGAATAAATAAGAAAACTTGAAGAGAAATTGTTCCGTGGATTGCGTTCCGGAGAACAGATTTTGCTACCATACACACATGCAGTTACCTTTTTTAAAGTAATTATTATATTTTTCAAGTAAATATTAGAATTAAATCAAACAATTAAATAGTAAATGGCTGACTGTATTATTCTTTAATAAAATATGATAAAGCGGACAATAATATTCTTCTCATATATTGAAATTAAAGTAAACGATATATTATAAAATTGAATTTATTTTAGACTAAATGTAATTATTGCAGCCGTAAAATGAATTTATTTTAATATATGTTTTATTTCAATCCAATAAGAAATTGAGGCGAAGTTTATTATGACATATTTTAAGTTCATCTATGAACAAATCTTTTTTCTACTCTTATACACCACTTCACTTTCCTTAATTCTCTTTTCACTTTTTGTAGCAAATTTCACTCATTCGACTTTTGCTTAGCTTCCATCCTTAAGCTTTCGACAAAGAACAGACTTGGTTTTATTAGGGGGACCGGAAAGTAATGTCGTTTTTATACATGTCGATATTCTTTAGTCAATTATCAGTTCATTGTGGAATCCAAAGTCGTGCCAAAGATATTTTAAGGTTAGAATGATTTGTTTATTCATAAATAAATAAATCTTATTCTTTTATTTTTTATTTTATTTTATTTGTTTATTTGCAATTCTAGGTGAAATGGCAAGTCAAATACAAGAAGGGGTACATATTCGACATTATATGCATTTTGAGTTTCACAAGGATAGTAACGCAATGGTTGCTGCCCAAAACATTTGCGATGTTTATCCAAATGTATTTTACATTCATAAATACTAAAGGTTTAACCAAAATAAAAAGATTTTCTAAGCACAAATCCGATAGTTTCGATCTTTCCGACACGTATTGATCAGGAAGACCAACAACCTTAGACAATGACATGTTAAGGGCAGGAAGTGTAAACAAATCCGTGTCAGACAATCGAGGAACAGTCAAACATACTTACCCAATCATGGTCGATTATCTAAGAACGTTTGCAACAGAATGGTAAAGTAAACACATCAGGTGTTTGGGTACTGCAAAATTTGTCCGAAGAAAACAAAGCTAACCAATCCACCACATGCAACTTATTGCTTCAGAGCCCGATACAGAAGAGTTTTTTGAGCGCTTGATCATTGGAGATGAAAAATGGGTCCTTTATGATAAGTCAAAACCCAACAGGCAGTAGCTCTCTCTAAATGAATGGCCAATAAGTACAGCTAGGGCACTTTGGTGGAGTATTCGTGGAGTCGTTCATTTTGAAGTGCTGAAACCTGGACAAACTGTGAACAATTGGATCGATTAAATCAATCTTTAGTTGAAAAGTGCCCAGCGATTGCCAACAGAAAAGGTGTTATTTTGCAACTTGATAATGCCAGACAGCAAGAAGAACCTTGGGGGGAAATTAATTAATTGCAATGGGAGGTTTTGCCCCTCCCACCATACTCGCCTTATATTGCACTATCGAATTTTCATTAATTCCGATCACTGCTACAATTTCTAAGTTGGAAAAAATTTGAAAATTCAGATGATGGCCAAAATACCATATCCAGGTATTTTGCTCAAACCCTAATTGATTTTTATCGATCTGGCATTGAAAACTTGCTCATTAGATGGTAAAAGGTTGTTGATAACGAAGGTGATAACATCATTGATTAAAAACAAAAGCTTGGAATAAATGTATCTGTTTGAATTTATTGTAAAAAAACGATGTTACTTTCCGGTCCTCCCAATATATTATCAACTTCCTGTTTCTTTTATATCTGTATCCCATTACGTTGGTGAGTAACGCAGTTTACGTTCAGCGCGTCACTTACTAAAATGGTCAGGTGACCATTTTGTCGTTCACTTAGACAATAGCCCCTTAGGTGGATTAATAATTTGAAAATATGAAAAAGAATTTTTAAGACAAGTTAGAGGCCTTTATCAAGATTTTTGTAACACTGTCAATTCCTGAAATGGGAGAAATTTCCGGAGCGAAGAACCTTTTCAATGGTCAAGTGTCAATTTTGGTTTGGTTTGATTTCAATAACGTCGCACTAGAAGCAATACGGGGACTATTGGCAACGGACATCTTAATTTTAAAATTCGGTCAAGTGACGAGGATGGCACCTGAGCTGGCACACTCCTCTCCTAACTTCTACACCACGCCAAAAAGAGGACTTTGGGCCCCTACAGATTTAACGTGCATCAGCCCTGCAACACGGTGGATCTTGAGTGGCACAAGGCTCGTAGCCCCTACTTAACGAAAACTGCCTGCAGCGAGTCCACGACCATACCCACCAGGTTACCGTGACCACGAAATGTCGGAGATAGAAAGTTTTGGATTGTATTGGGTTTATTAACGTCACGCTAAAAGCAACACGAGGGCGATTGGCGACGGACCTCGTAATTTTGAGCCTCGATTAAGTTACGAGAACGAGATCTGAGCTGGAACCTCCTTTTCCAAACTTCCACACTACGCCTTGGGAGAACTTGGGGCATCGATCAGATTTAATGTACATCATCCCCGTTACACGGTGGGTCTTTAGAGGCATCGGAGCTCGAACCCACGACTCTACAAAAATAATGCCGGCTACTAGTTAACAACCATGATTACTAGGCTACCGTGGCTTAGAAAATCAAGTGCTCGCCATGTTGATAAATACTGTGAACTTTCTAAAACACCACAAAATATTTGTTGCAGTTAGCTAGCAGGGAGCTCGTTGGGCAGGTATATTTTCTTCGTATACTTGTGACGGCAAACCATTCCTGTTTGCCTCTTGCACCATAGCTAAACTCAATATATTAACACTAAAAGTCAATAAGTCAATCAAGTAGACGTTAGACTAATACACACAGTATTTATTGGTTGGTTGCTAATAGAACGACAATTATAAATGCTCTTCCGGACAAGGCCTTAACTATATTAACTCGATCTACCAGTAATAATTTGATTGACTCTTACCACTAAGATCACACTGAGGCGGTCTTGTCTTCTAGCATACATTAACCAGATGATAACTCGTAACAATTCCCGGCTCCGACTTCGACTCCGACCCTGGAACAATTGCCAAACACTAGAACCTCTCAACCTCTCTATCGCGACTCTCAGTCTGAGTTTATATATTTCCTAACTCTCTTGCTTCACTTCATTTCTACCTACTTCCGATTTACATATTCACGTTTTATTTTTGGTTAGACAAATGTTGTTTAGCAAAAGCAATCAATCTTAATTAAAAGTCCCTAAGGTCAGTGAAGAGAAAACCGCGAATAGCCCAACGACACATACTTAAATTAAAAAATTAAATATTGAAGCAAATTAAACGCAGTTTCGGATTTGTAATTATATCTAATCTCTTTCGACACTACATTTTTTTTCCAAATTTTGGGGTTCAATGCAGTCTTAAACACCCCTTTAAATTTCCTCTTTTCAAATCTTTGAGTTAATGTGTTTACTTAATTTAAAAAAATACAATTAAAATGTAGATCTTTTAATTTAATACACCTTTTCAGAGAAGTTTTCGGAATCAGTTATGGGTGAAAGGGATTATGTGGGGAGGGATGATGATGCCTGAAGGATTCTTGGGAGGAAACTTACAAAAAAAGAGTGTCGATAAAGTAGGACTTGAGTCAAACTTCATCTTCAGGCAAAACAATATTCCAAAGCTTACAACAAATATAGTCAAGTTGTATTTGTTACCCCACTGAGCACAAGCAGCAGCGACATACTCAAAAAAAATCTCCAAACCTAAATATCTTAAGTAATTTATGGGTTTAGTTGGAAAAATCCATCCATGAACATTCTGTAACCAATAAAGAGGATCTGAAGAATATCTTAAAATTTCATTTGAATCAACAAAAAATTAGCAGAATCTGTACCAAAAGGAGACATGATTGTGATCCAGGCGAAAGGAAAGGCTATTAAATATTAATTTGTTCTCTGCATAACTCTTCAGTGGCTAACCTTCTTTATGTAAGTGGGGAAATCATGTCCCTGACGAGATCTTTTTTCTTTCGTAAGTACGCCAGACGCGCTCTCAGGATATCCTAGCGATCCTTCACAATTTTATTCCCTACTTCTTGCCAATTAATTTTTATCTTTTATTCCTTCTTTTCTTGTCTAAATGTGGCAATCGTAGCCTAGTGACCATGATCGCGAGCTTACGGAAGCAGCTGTTTTCGTTGAGTCGTGGGTTCGAGTCCTGATGCCACTAAAGATCCGCCTTGTAGCCGGGCTGCTTCACGTTAAATCTGTCGAGTCCTCTGATTGGCGGTTCGAGGAAGTTTAGAGGAGTGGTGCCAGTTCAGGTCTCGTCCTCATCACTTGATCGAGGCTTGAAATTACGAGTTCTTTCACCGATTCCTCTAGAGTGGCATCCAGGTTTAACGTAAATGAATAATCAAGCAATAAAAATCCATTTATTGTCTAGATTACAGTTTAAACAAATGTTTGTCGAAGCTTAACTAGATTTGGCTCATGTGTCATAAACTATAATTATCGCTCCCTCAACTGTTGTTTGTGCAAAAATTAATTACTTTTGTGGAGTCGTATTTTATTTAAGCGTCATACTGATTTAATTTTAGAAAAAAAAAATCGATTATGATTTTTTTTTCTCTATACGTATCGAAAGGAGGTAAACAAGAGTATAAACACAAAACAAAACATTTTCTTAAAACACGAGTAAGCCGGTTACCTAAAATATATATTTTGCACATTTTGTTCTCAATTTTATGGCTTTCTGCATTTTTTGGACATATGCTAGAAATAAACATTTTTCGAAAACATATAAAGCATATTTTGAAAGAGATAATAACATTTTTTTCACTCCATCCATTTAAATTAATCAATCAAAGACATAATGAATTTTATTCGTTTTATTTTATTTTTAATAGTATCTCGTGATTTTCAGTATTTTTAATGGAAAAGGATCAATTCGACACATAACTTTCATCAGAATATTATTAGAAATTCTTTGTGTATTTTAGTCAAGAAAAAAAAACGTAATCTTTTAAATTTAATTAATGATTCTTCTTATTTTCTATCAAATTATACACACAAAAACCTTCTTTTTATTACAGTAGTTTAGATTAAATTATTTGATAGTTGATTATAAATTTTTTTGTAAATAAATTGAAAAGTGGATTAAATAATACAGAACAGCATCCGACGTCTAATCAACTCAATGTCGGATCGTATTGCGGCATGTATTGCAGCTGGAGGCGGTCTGACGTGTAATTGAAGTTGTATTGTATTTGTCTAACTGTACAGACTGTATTTGCTTAATTGTCTAGATTTTGGGATCAAGGGAATATCTCAATTGAGTCATTATGTGTATTAAATTTCATTTCAATCCGAAGCTACCTTCTTGGTGCGTTATTTTCAATATCCCTAAGTGTACTTATTGATTCATAATAGTTTATTATTAACTGTGCTGTTCGTAGTACTTAGTGGTAGTTTTATGATTCCTAATATATATATATATATATATATATATATATTTTAAAATTGAGTTATACATTTATCAAAAAAAATTATTTAGTCCAAATGATATAAAATCGCTTCAGTGAATATATTGGAGCATTCTATGTATCCTGAGATATATTTGCATTGTTATAGTAGATGGGTCCCCAAATCAACGAATTCCACACCTGTAGTAGCTTGCTTACTGACCTGATCTGAATTCTATTTAGCATGTGTGGGATATGGTCGGGAGACAAGTTACAACCCTTCCACACCTAGCATCATTTCATCACTGAATAGAGCTCTTCGATACTTTTGGAAATCTTTAGCTCACAACTCTCTCACAATGCCATAGCAAGAATCAAAAGTGACCACACTGCTTATTACCTGCATTATCATCTTTTCATTTCATTTCTTTTTCCCTTAAATGTGAACTCTAAAGCCAATTTTCTTTCAAACTTACCTTTGCATAACAAAAAAAATTGATATCGTTCTTTCGCGGTGTTTTCTTATTTTAAAACCGTTTTTTCACTCACACATCACATTTCCCGCTATTCCGACATATATTTTCTTCATTATTCACATAATTATGAATTATGCTTAATTTTTGCACACTAATGTATATGAAAACTCATCATTCGACAAATTGAACTCTACAAATCTACGTTCAAATATAGATTTTGATGTACGTATATGAATTTGTAAATTTTTCAAAAATGTGTTACCTTTTTGATTCTTAAAAAATAAATTAAGAACTCTTATTTTCTAGATATCTCGTATTTCAATAGAACATCTTCAAAATATAACAATTAAAAATAAAAGGGAAGCTTACAATATTCAGCATTATTTTTGTATATAGTTTATCTATTCGCTATATTAGTTTAAAGTTTGTCATCCAATTTCATAATGCATTTACGCGTATTATGTTCAACACTATAGGATTCCATATTTATTATCATTCTATAAATTTATTTAAATGTTTATTACAATGTATGTAATAATTTTGAAGTGTGAGAGAGACTTTTCTATCATATGGGTTTCTGACTGTTTTTGAATAATTTAATTAATTTGAATTCCAGTGTATTTTTAAAGCGATAAAATGGTATAAAATATAAATTTTCATTATTTTATTTAAATTTATTAAACTATAACAAAGTTTTTGTTTAATTTTATTTAATGAATTATTGTTTCAGATATTTACAACATATTTCTACTTGAAGTTAATAATAACCTGATTGATAAAGAAGTGAAGTGGTGTCCTACAGATTTTGAGTGCAAAACAATTTTTTTCCAAAAACGAATATATAATGAAAATAATAGATGATGAGATACAAGCTCAATACAAGACATTTCTTTCATTTAGATTGATACATTAGTTTAGTTTCTCGATTCTGAACTTTCCAATGAACTCCCTTCTTTTTACTAAAATTTGTTTATGCTAATACGCAAAGAAGCTAAAGTGAATTATATTTTTTACTTGAATACATAACAGAGCTCTTAATAGATGAAATGAAGCTAAGTCTTATAGTACTCGAGAGGCGTATGAGGAAGTTAGGAAAGTAATGTATCAAATTCAGCCATTCCTATTCACTTTTGAGGGCGGTAAAAAAAAGTTATTGAGAACTAACGATGTTTTCATGTTTTTGTCGCCCAATTCGCTTTATTTCTCTAGAAATCAACAGATAACAACTGGATCAAATGTCAAGAACAACGCTTGATTTGGCGTGCCTCTCCACTAACTTCCAAGTCACAATAAAATTTAGAGCCTTAAATCAACTTAACGTTGAGCACAATTAAGACAGTCTATGAAAATCAAGTTAAATACAAATGTTAATTATTCTAATGTATTACAACCTCAATGATTATTATACATTCGAAGGTAAATTGAATAAAAATGACACTTTTTAAATAGTAGCTGATGACTTTTATATATTTTGCCATAGAAACCGAAGTTATCTAAAGCTTAAATCTTCATAAGGCATCGGGTTATTATTTTTTATTCATTTACAGTCTACAACAAAATTATTAGATCTCTCAACGTTCCTCCCTCTTTTAACAGATGCAACATTTATGCGAATTCAAAATAAGGTGTATGAAATTTAACAAATTTATAGTTTCGATTTATCTATGAAATAAAACAGATTTAGTATCTGTTTCGTGTCAGACGAATTTTGGGATTAACGGTGTGACATACATATAAGACTACGTTTGTTTTTCTAATAATGCAGATGATTTTATTTAAAAAGATCTGAGTTCAGCCATATCCTTACCTATCCAGAAAGATTGGAAGAAAACGAAGACAATCAGAAAGGAATTATATTCCTCGGACAATTAGTGTGAAAGTGGACTGTCTGAAGTAAAATTACGAAAATGTTAGTTCTGCAACGGAAAAGGAAAGTCTGAACGCAAAATAAGTAAAATTATTCGTCTTTCTTAAATTGTTATTCACAAATGTTATCTGAGTAAAAAATAATAGAATAGAAAGGAGAAAAGAGGATCTGGCGGCAAGAAGTTATCAGCTCGTGCTCGTGAGATTTTCAAGCTGGAAGCAAAAAAATATATAATCGACTCATAAAATTTCACAGGAGACAAGTATCTTACCTAACTTTGTGATAAAGTTTGAAGCCAAATGTGTGTTAATCTTCGGAAACTTAAAGGAAACCAAGTATGAGGAAGCAGCATGAAGTACTACATCCGATGCGAGCAAAGAATGCCATATGTTTGAATATATATTATTTTCTGATAAGAAAAATTAACTTAGATGGAATTGGAAATAAATTACTCGAATCTCGCCAGGAGGCGCCTTGTCTCGTGTAAGTGAGAGCGCATGGGTTCATGGATAATATTTCAGAGTGCTCTTGGATCTTGACCGCTTAAGGCGGATTATTTTCTTGTTTTTGAAGTAATTTATCCTGACCGCAGAAGCGGGTTAAGTTAGGATGTGGGCTATTTGGAAGCCTTGTGTAATTTAAAAATAGTACAACTATTTGTTTATGAATGATTGGCGCGTAGGGACTGTAAATAAATGTGTATTTGCTCTCCCTATTTTGGCTTGATGGATATTATTTTCCAATAGATGGTCCGGATGGCAATAACTACTACTGCCATGCCTTTAATCAAGAATATAATTAGTTTTGCTATATAAGCAGACCTAATGTAGTTCCGTTATGTGTTGGCGCGTTTTCTTATTTAGAGGAACATTCCGTTTTCAAGGAGTTGATGGCAAATTGAACTCGGACAGTTATCAATGGATATTATACGGATGACTTATATCCTTAAATCTGTTTAAAGTGTGCCTAGATGGAAATTCTAACAAGATAATGCATCTAGTCATTCATCTAAGTCATCTAAAAGATTGGTTTAAAAAGAGGAAAGATTGATGTCAAGTCTTGGTTGAGACTCATCTCTGACTTAAAACCTATAAACAAATCTGTGAGGTTTTTCATCTCGCTAAGTGTACGAAAACAACAAACAATATCATTCTGCACATGAATTTAAATTACCATTACAGTGAAATGGGAGAATATATCAGAATCTTTATTTTAAAAAAAATTTACTTAACTCGATACCAAATCGAGTGTTTCAAATTATTCAAAAAATTGTTTTTGAGAAAAATCTTATTAAATTAGCCAAGACTTCCTTTTCCTTCGTGTTGCCTTATAATTTTGTAACAGGTATTTTTGACACCTTTTTGTTTCGTTGCTGAGTTATTTCATAAATGATTTTCTTAAATGAACGTTGCTTACCTATCACAGGACTCTCCATGTACAAACATATGAAGTGCTTTTAATTTTGAATAACTTATTGCCTTTACTTAATAAATAGAAATAAGTCTCGTGATTTTATACTTTTATAACGAGTTATATTTAGTCACCAGCCTCCTGCAACAAAGTGGTCCTGTATGCAATGGTGCTCAAAAAATGAAACTGCTCCACTAAAAACAAAAATTCGGTTATCTGTTGGAAAACCTGCCACCACTTTTTTATCGGAGTGGAGGGAGTCACAAGGTATTATGTTTGTCAGTGTTCTTCATGGCTGAAGTACATTTAACGCAATATGCTACCATGAAATTTTGAAGAAGATTGAAACTGTGTATCTATCCGAATGACTTCCCTTTGCGATACGCTACATGTCTTTTCTCCAGGACGCTGCGACATCTCGTACACAGCTGGAATAACACAAGGAAAACTGAAGGAACTTCAATCATCAACCATTACATTAGACATCCTTCTTATAGTCCGAATTTATCACTTACGGACAACCACTTGTTTGCACTCCTCAGAAAAATATTAAAAAATTTTCTTTGGGTGAACAAGTAGAAGAATTTGTGAGCAATAGTCTTATAATACATCCGAATTCTATTTGTCATTCAGGAAATTATTTAAAAAAAAATATCTCAATACTGTGAAAAAAATGATTGGATCTTAAAAG
>BMAW01018284.1:11657-25963 GCA_019974015.1 Nephila pilipes | reverse complement strand
CCCATGCAGACACCGAACGTAACAAAATCTCCAAGTAATCCGCCAACAGTGAAAAAAATCGTGTTGAGAAGAGGATTACAGCCCGCAAGAAGGATAGCAACAAATCCCATGCAGGAAAATATGGTATCTGAAAAAAACCAATAAAAAATCTGAGCAAATTGTTCACAGTCATATATATTTAATTACTAATATTATTTGAATTTTAAATATAATTCATTTTAAACATCTTCAAATAAAACGCATTTTCTTTAACCTTTAACAGAATAAAATAATCACTAAATCTTTTCTTGCATCTGATATAAATTAAAACATAATGCTCCTAAACATAAATTTTTATTTACTGAGTCACGGTCATGAGAAAGGACGAAATAGGGCATGTTAGTCAACGCAACTAACTTCTACACCACTCGATTTCAATGCTAAGCAACATTAAACATGTCCATTATTATTCTGTAACATGCCCTTTGATAAATTCGAAAATTTATCGAGGTCTCCATCGCGGTTTATTGCTTCAAAATGAGTGAGTTGGATTCTAAGGTTGTTCAAATTTTAATGGGAACGGATTAAAATATAGTTGTTCCAAACGCATAATAGAGCGACTTCAACAAGGTGTTCCGAAATTCGACCGACAAATCCATAGGAGGAGGACTTCAAAAGGATGAAAACTTACCATAGAATATGGGGTCGCAAACCACGTTGAGAGGGTGAAAATCGCGAAAAATTCATGCAAGCTCTTAATCCAGAAAAGACGAAGGGTAGATGTCAGTAGATCACTGAATCCATGTACTGCGGACTGTTGGAATATCTGTTCCTGACTCCGTGGTTTTTGTTTTTCATTCTTAGCAGAGATGCTCAAATGTGTATAACTTAACTGGTATGTTAATTGGTTAATAAGTAACTGTGCCAACACGGACGACGTAAATTAGCGCTATTGAGAAAGTAAGAATGTGTAACATTTAGTTGTTTGTTTCAATGAGCATCGTAAGGGCTGACTATACGAATCAAGAGTACGCCGATATGCATTTGATGTACGGTAGAGTAGATGGCAATAGAGGCTTAGCACAGCGGATGTACCAACAGCAATAACCTAGGAGGGGTTGTCCACACAATGGTACATTCGCCACAATCAATCGATTACTACGGAAGACGGGGACCTTTTACTCAGGCACGACCTGATACAGGGAGACCGCGCAATGTACGCACTCCTCAAAAGGAAGAAACAGTGCTGCAGCGGTTTACCGATTGCTCACCGACAAGTACACAGACAATTGCAGCTGAACTCTATGTTCCACACACGGAAATCAGGAATGCTCTGGATACTGCAAAGATGTAGCCTTTTCACAACCACAAGATACAACTTCTAACTGAAGACGACTATCCCCATCTTGAACAGTTTGTGCGATGGATGCTTGACGTCACCAAACATTCTAATCCTTAATTTTCTGCCACTGCTTTATTCGCAGACGAGGCCAGCTTTACGCGAGAAGGCATTACCCACACACATAATGCACACATGAGAGTGATGGAATCTCCATACCAGTGTATGGAGACAATTTCAACAAAGGTTTAGTGTCAAATTGTGGGCAGGAATCCTCGGTGAATATCTCTTGGAGCCATACATGCTGCCTGAAAACCTGAATTGTGCAACGTACCTTCTTTTTCTGCAACAGGTCCTCCCTGAATTGCTGCAAAGTGTGCCGATCGCTGTGCAGAGGTGCATGCGGTTCATACATGATGGTGCCCCTGCACATTTCCCCCTTCAGGTGCGTAATGATCTAGATATAACATACATAAAGAGATAGATTGGACACACGGTACCCGTTACATGGCCTCCGAATCCGAATCAAAACCATATTATGAATGTGGAGCAGTTACTAGCTAGTGTCCTCAACTAAAAATTATGATTGAAAATTCTACTTATATCAATAACAGAAAAACTGGATACGACTCAAGAAAAAACACTTAAAAACTGGGTCCGAGAAACTTCTCAGTTCACAGATGATCGTTTAACACCTTCGTGCACCAATATAGAGTGCGCATCAATTTAGCTAGCATTCTTTCTATCGGTAATCACGCTAGTACTTTCACCCTCTCTAGGTCTTGATTTCTTATTTACTACACTTCTACATACAGCAAATGCTGAGTTACACAAGCAATTCTCGAAGTAAGAGATTCTCGATTCAAATAATGTAATAAACTAGCTCAAAAGGTTAGCTGAAGGGGGAATTGCGTGAGAATCCGTTGTCTGTTTGGTTGGTTTAATTAACGTCGCACTAGGAGCAACAAGGGCTATTGGCGACATACCTCGTAATTTTGAACCTCAGTCAAGTGACGAGGATGACATCTGAGCTGGCATCCCCCTCTTCTAACTTCCCCACCACGCCAATGGGAGGACTTTGGGCCCCGACGGATTTAGCGAGCATCAGCTCTGGCTACACGGCGGGATTTTAGTGGCATCATGCTCGAACCTACGACTCGTCAAAATCCGTCGGCCATGAGTCCGCTTCCTTATCCACTAGGTCACCGCGGCCGTGAGAATCCGGTACAGACCAACAACTACAAACAAACGAAAACTCCCGATAGCGTCTATCTAAGGAAAGGATATTATATTCTGGAACATTGTTTAAAAGCCCAAAGCGCATAACTAGTCACACGATAAAGCACACATGCACACACAACTTGTCTATTTTCTAATCATTACTAAACCTTTTTAAGTCTGAAAATAAGTAATACATTACTGAATCACTATCTTATTTTTTTTTTACTTAACTTTAAAAAAAGTAGGATTTTCAATCTGAACATTTCACATTGAAGAAACATCCAAATTTATTCGTTTCAGTTTATTTCGTTTTCCCTCCCTTTCCGAAGGGACCAAGTACACGAACGATGGTTTAGAGCTACTGAAGCAGTTTTCCTGAGACTACTACCACCTTCACCTCCTACAAGTATTAAAGCCAATTAAGAAGTATCTATATATAATTCAACATACACAAGTTCGGACAGATTACGATTATGATTTATCATTTGACTACTAAGCTACCGTGGTCCAGCAATTTAAGAGGGAACAAAAATGTTTATCAGTATTTTAACAAAATAACCCAGTTTATAACAATTTAACAGTCAAATTATAACGAATTCTCACGTGTATTTCCTTTCAACTAACATCAAGGAACTTTCATACGACCTGAATTGATTTGATTACCTTTTCCAGTAAATGAACCGTGACATGTATAAATTATAGAGTAGAAATAAAAAAGTGAAGAGCATAAGAGTGATCAGATAGCTTTATAAAAGTGTTGAAGAGTTTAATTTGATAGTGTGGCAATAGGGAGAGAGAGAATGAAAGGTTAGATCATCGAGAATGGACGCGTGCTTACGCTGATAAGAAAAAAGATATTGGATGATTCGATGATAATGTGAAGCAATCACATGTGAAAGGACGTGAGGAAGGATCCAGCTTACAAGTTTATTCTGAATCGGATCCGGCCAGGAAGTGTCGAAAAAGTAATAATATATAATATTAATCTTTAGGTTCGAACGTGTGTAGGTACCTGTTTCCCATGCTTAATAATATATTTATTGAATATAGATATTGAATTTTGAATATTCAGATAACACAAATTTGATTTCCTTCATTGTCTGACTAATTAATTATAGACAGTAATTAATTTTTGCTTGTGATGGCGAAATTAAATAAGAGAAGTGAAACCGAGGCGTAACAAAGTAAGAAAACTACGTTTCCACTAGAACAAGGAAAACAATTCAAAAAAAAAGAGAGAAGAAAAAAATTAGTATACAAACTAAATAATTCAATATACTTCTATAATAAGTAATATATAAACTAAATTAAAAATTAATAACTCAACTATCTAAATCTGATCTACGACCTAAGCTATCTTAATTTAATTTCAAAAAAACTAATCTAAAGGGAGAAAACAAATTGATATTATCCATAATTAAAGGTAATTTTAACAAAAATATCTGAAAAAAAGAGATAAAATTAGCCATTAGAAATCCATGAGGGGAGAAGGATAAGAGTCCATGTAGTTAATTTCGTTTGATCAATGAAGATTTTCGAATTCAATAATTTTGAAAATAAATTATTTGACAATAATAGTGCTTACTAATTACAGTCGCGCCTTTTCTGATGAAGGCTTTGCTAACGTAACCCTTCTTCAACGCCAGATCCGCCGGATAGCCACATAGACAGGCGAATAACCCACGCGCCAATGGTGGGACACTGGACATTTCACCGTTCTGAAAAAAATAATTCGTAGATGAACTTTTAAAACAGTAATTAAAATGTACATAGACATCATAACAAATTTGTTTACAAAATTGTTTTTTACCGTGAAAAATAAATCATATTCAAAGAATTTTATGAACAAATGTTCTTATCAATATTCATTTTACCAGCAATGCATCAATCATTTATCTTTAATTTGCAAGCTTTAAGTCCATAGGGGTTCATATATTCCTCGATATCAAGCAATATATAAGCATGCTACACTAAGTATAAAAAATGCTTCTTTCCTCTGTGGCTTCAATCTTGTCACTCTTATGGATAAAAACAATAAATTACATATTTTATTTTGTAATAGAAATATTCCAGAGGATATATAAATATTTGTACATTCCCTTGATAACGGCACAAAAAATTAAATAAGATGAAAAAATAAACGAATTACTGAAAGATTGATTAAACGAACTTCTAGATTCGTGTTTTAGACTATAAAAGTTCTAAAAATAAACCATATAGAGAACTTTAAAAATATGTAATACGTTATTAACTCACTTGCGTAGTTCTAGATATTTTTTTATATTACTTATTTCTGTTTTAAAAAAAGAGAAATTCGAATAAAATAATGTAATTTATTGCTTACAAATATTACAATAATGTGTGGTTATACTGCATTTAAACAGTCTCCGAATGCTTTTTACTTAAAATAATGTTAGATCTAGGTATTTTACTCAATTTTTTTGCATTGATTAGACGCAAAATTACATTAATTTTGTAGAAAACCACCAAATATGGCAATTTAATAGTTTTGAAGATTTTATTAGTAACCTCCGGAAACCAATGGCACAAAAATATCCTATAAACCTCTGTGCATTTATTTAAAAACTCAATTTTTGGCTAAAAACAAAGATAATATCAAATTTCCTTTTATACTCTCTCTGTATATAAAAGTTATAAATGGAGATGTAGGTTAATTCCTTAAATTCGCTTTCAACGGAAGATGTTTTCCATCCGCTTCTTGGAGGGGTAGATTTTTTACCCCTTGGCGGGAGAGGTCGGTTGACCTTGAATTACGGACAATTCGAAAATTCAAATCTTTGGCTCCAAGCTTATTTGGCACTGCACTTAACAAATAAATCACAAAATATTCTTCGTCGTACAAGTTATTAATGTATTTTTAACTGTTGTCGTCGTAGTTGATAAGAGCCACCGTAGGCTCATAAATTTTAAAATCTTCATTTTCTTTGTTTTACTGATTACCTTATTAATTCACTTGAATTTTATTTATTCAATAAATGGATTTAAATATTGTTCCCATATTTGTTTGTCGTATTGTGTTTTATAAAATTTTACTCTATTGTCAGAATCCAAGGAAATTTTTATAGTAGACATACAACAAATAAATAATTAATTGTCTCTTAATCATTTGTTTAGTCCTTCACCAGAGAAAACTTTTGTGATTTGAAAAATTACTAACCGTTATGCTGTCCAAATTAAGAATTGTGCCCATGTACAATGTCTGCACGGTGCAGTAGAAACCCAGAATCCAGAACTGACCAAAATAGCCAAGAGCTAAAGACCAGAATGGAACAGATGTCAGGAGTGATTTCCAAGGTATTTTCTTGATCTACAAAATAAACAATCAATTTTAAAAATTACAGTATTCAAAATCTTCATTTTTTTTTAAAAAAAAATCTTTTATCTTTAATTTAAAAGCGTTTCAACCAGAAGGTATAAAATATCATAATTAAATAATTTCTTCAAATGATTTTCCAAATCTCTAAGAAAATAAGAAATATATATTTTTAATATTTTGTTTTAAGTAACTGAATGTGGAGTTACAACACTGTTAAGAGATTTAAATTAAATGATGCAAAAAAATGAAAAAACAAACAAACAACCTAAATCTGAAAAATATTTAGTACAATGCCAGATAACAATTTTTAACTAAATTTTTAGTACCTGTTTCTGCTCAATAATGCCCAAGTGGTCGGATATAAACTTTAATTCCGTGGATGTTATTGTAGGATGATCCTTTGGTCTTTCATAAATGAATAAATAACACAATATACACCAAAAGAAACCGCTAAGACCTAGATAAAAGTAAAGTATATAATACTTATTCATTTAATATATGGGAAATACACAGTGACTCAAAAATATCATTACTTTTCAAGAAATTTTATCTATTGCTATGTTGCTGAGATGACGCTTCCTTGCCACTTTACTTTCGTAAAAGAATACAGACATTTGTAGAAAGTTCGTTGGTCGTCAAGGAAAAGCGTAAGCAATGATCCCCCAACCTTACCGATGAATTAGGTGATTTGGCGAAATTCTAGGCGACTTTGGCGACAATGAATGCTTTCGAAAAGGCTGGAATCTTGTTGAAACCTCGATAAAGAGAAAAGTTATGGATTATTCTGAATTCTCCTTGTAACATCACACCCAGCAAGAACCACTACGAATATGGAGCGATGCGAAGTCTGGAGGTCTGTCGGAATTGACAGAGCGGATCTGCCGGTAGCGTGACACAGAGAACCTGCCTAGAAGCGGCATGAATCTGCCGGGAAGCGGCCTGTATTAGCTAGGGGAATCTGCCGTAAATGCTTGAAGATGCCAAAGTCTATGCAAATGATTGAATTGAAGATCTGTCCTAAGTGCGAGAACTAATAAGCTGGTGAGCTGAACGCTATTGAACGCACTGTGACTGTTATTACAAGTGCTCTTTAGTACCTGTTGTATTTCTGATCTCTGCAAGTGCTATTTTTTGCACCTGTTGTGTCTCTAATCTGTACAAGTGCTGTATTTCCTGATTAAACAGTTAATCTGTACAAATTCTGCTGCCTGTGTTTTTCCATTCCCTGAATATTTGTCATAAAAAGCGCCATTTGCCATTATCCTCCTTCTTAAACTATTTCTGTTGTATCTTTCGACTTATTTCAGTTGCCAAGTGTTTTTTGTCCTGCAGACAAAAAACCATCTTGTTTTCGGCTCGAGTTTGAAAATAGCGCGTTTGACGTTAATTTGGCGTGACTTTCGAAACCGCCCACAAAATAGTATAAAGGAAGATTAAATAAATATTCACAATAGTAGCATGGGAAATGATCTTTGTTATATGAAATAAAATTTCTTTAAAAACCTTAAATTAACAGCCAATAATCAACAAATTCATTGAACATAGATTGGACGAATCAAGCAGCCGTACCTGTTTATCTCACAATTAAATTACTAACGCTAATGATAGAGACGTTTCTCTCATATTTTTATTTCGGCTGAATAGCTATAACAACAATTCAGAAATTTAAGATCCGAAAGAGTATGAATTTATGTATCATATGAATTTAATGTAACTATTAACCCTTAATGTTCAAGAATGATTATCATAATATATACCAAGAGATCAAGACGGTGCGGGTAAATAATTACAATGCATGCATAATAATGAAAGAAAAATATATTTGTGCAAACCTGGATTAAAAGCATGAATATTTAAGAAAAACGTACATGAAAATTGAAGTTATAAATCTTTAAGACTGAATTAATTTCTATACTATTGATACTCGTACGTATTCCATTAAATTTCCGCGATATTTATTATTATTTTAACGAAAACATATTAATACCAGGCAGATAGAAGAATACAGTTATTTGTTTTCACTACCATCGTACGAATGCAATACAAAGGTGTAGTGAAGAAATTTGAACTATAGTGAAGAGACGAATACGATACCAGAGTTGATATCTCACTCCCTAATTTTCAAAAATACATCATATATAAGATTTTAAAAATATCGTTCCATTCCAAATGTAACGGCTCCCATAATACCGCACGCTAGATTTTTAGAGGAATAGAATTATGAAACGTACATGCAGCTCGACTCAAATATCATCAACTAGAAGGATCGCGAATTTATCCACTGGGATGCAACATCTAAATCGTTGTACAACACAAAACACAGTAGAAATGCAAAAGGGTGATTTGGAAGACAATGTTTTGGATACATTGAACAAATACTTATAAATATAATAGGATGCTTGATTGAAAAGTAATGTCTCTATAACCTTTTTATTACTCACTCTATTTTCAAAATCCCTCTGTACCTCACAGCTACATGTATGTATCCTCTCTGCCATATTTTTGTTTTCGTTTTCCCCAGGTGTTGTTGGTTCGTTGAGAACCGAAGAATATGATGACCAGCACGGATATGAAGTTGTAGCAGCGATTTTCATTTTTTCCCCCAACGATGAAAGAGTACTTAAAGGGTCATAACTTTCGTACTGGTGAAAAAAAACCATTAATTCCCGGCGTACACACAAACCAACGGAATTTTTCTCCCGACGGGTTTGTGCCACTAGTCACGCGCTGGCGCAAGACAATGGATACGATAGGACTATGTCAAAAAATAATAGTACATTACATAGAGGACACATGAAGCGTTCTTCTAGAACAAGAATTGAGGAATTCGGGGGAAAAATAAAAAAGTTAGAGACATAAAGATATCATGAATTGTCTTCGTTACGTTTAAGTGATTGCTTATTAACGTCGCACTGAGAAGGAACAAAAGGACTATTGACAACGGACATCCTAATTTTGAACAACGATCAAGTGATGAGGACGACACCTGAACTGGCACTTCCGTATCCAAACTGTCGGTAACGGCTAAAATTACGAGGTTCCTATTTAATAAATTAAATTTACCCTCTCATCATAATTTGTAAAAGAAATAAAATCGTAATTAATTAAAATTTTCATAATTAGAATTAGCAATCAAAGTTAGGATCAAGGCGACGGGATTTTGAGAGGTTATATATAAGAAGTTTAAACTATTGAAATTAATTGAAATAAAAAGAAGTGCCGTACCGAAACCAATTAAGAGGAAAATTTATGCAATTTAATAGTTTGGAGAACTTTGAGTGAGTTTTGGAGAGTGAGTTGAAAAGAGAGAATTATTGAATTTTAGTAAAAACGCCGCTAGCGACGCCTGATTGGAGAAAAATGGAGAATGGAGAAGAATAGAGAAAATTGAGTGGAGAAAAATGAATCTACCTTAGAATTTAATGATTTTTAATGTAAACAAAATCCAAACTGTCACACCACTCCACCGGAGGACTTTGAGCCTCAACAGATTTAACATGCATCAGTCCTGTAACACGACGGGTCTTTAGTGGCATCAGGACTCAAATCCACAACTCGAATGAAACAAAACTAGCCGTGAGTCCGCGACCATAACCACTAGGCTACAGCCACCACACGTTATGATTAAGGGACACATAGTGATGCTAAAATAATCGTCCAAAAATCTTTAACTAGTTTATTCAAGCTTTGAACAAACAAGATCAAAATAAAATAATAATATGGAGTGGTTAATTAATCTAGTCCTTAAACAAATATTATAATTAAGAATTCTAATCAGGGTAATTCTAAACAGTCAATTACTAATCTTTAGATCCGATTCAAATAGACTTCTTGTGTCAGGTTCCAAGTCAAGCTCACATGCTGTGTATATCGCCTCACAATTTCTCGAACAATACATTCGTTTTTGTGAATCTAACTCCTCTACCATTACTCACTGTAATTCGTCTTATACAGTAAATCTCATTCACATATATCACGGTTCATTCACAAAGCGAGATTCTCATAACATACAGTAAAGTAGCTCCCTCGGAAATGCGCGAGAGAATTCATAAGAATTTTTCAATCAAGTTTCGTATATTTACAGTAGTTAAAAGAGAGATTATTATTATTTACTTAATATTTTTACTCATGTTGCGACTGAGTGACGATATTTTTAAATTTTTTTTAATGCAAAATATGTCATTTTTTTTATTATGACAAGTGCTTTTGAAGACAATCATGGGCTGCTTCGTTGATCTGTTGAATTCTTAAGACTGTTTGAAAACTTACTTCCGGAAAATATGCAATGGAACATTTACTTAGAAAATGTCATTATGATAAAGTGATGTTAGTTTTTCTCATTTAATCTGGGAACATTCAATATAAAAGTGATATTTAACCTATAAAAATCAATCGTAATTTACGATAAATAAAACTGTCGTTACTTTTACTTCATCGTTTGTGCATTCCCCCCCCCTTCTACAACAGAAAAATTAATTACATCCTTAAATAAGTCATCGAAACTGAAATAAAATATGTTTATAATATTAATATATTCTACAGAACGAAAAGAGTCATGACATGTATATATATAATTGCAATGGTAATTACTGTCGTTAATTTTCTAACATTTGACGTGATTGATAAGGTGAAATAATTTATTCTTATTGCCGCACTAATCTTTGATTAAAATAGAGCTTTTAACTTAATACCACCTTAATCTTCAAATATCTGCATGTTTTATTCAACGTGCTTCCATTTTCCTCTTTAAATTTGCAACCTAAAAAGATGTTTATCAGAGATGCTATACATTTGTTCTGAGAAAGAGTGCCAAGGTCAAACATGTCATTCGAATGCAGCGTTGGAATATTAACCGAAAATTATTGAATTATTAGACGTGCCTGATTAAACAACAATATATTAGCTAAAGAGACATTCCCTGTCACAGTTAATGCGATTAGTACTAATTCCGGAATGAGAAAAAAACTTCCATGATATATATATTATATATATATACACAATTAAAATAGTAATTCAAAAATATAAATAAACAATTAAAACAATCCACTAAAATTAGTATAGAAGAATGGATTAAGACAAATAAGAAAATTTTAAAATTTAAAAAAAAAAATTACTAATATTTTTTTAGATTATAGAAAAGCATACGAAAAATTAAATATTTTAATTGCCAAGAAACCTCGAAAAAATATGCAAAAACAATTTTAAAAAAAGAGATAAATGTAAACGTAAAAATACTGAACACAGAAAATAATAGCAAGATAAAAAGTTCAAATCTTGAATAAGTACAAATCAAGGCATTAAAAAATAAAGAAGAGACAGTATGGAAAACCTACAAAAATGAAATATAATACTTAAAAATTCTGAATATAGTTTTTGAAAGATTAGCTGGTTAAACAATGTTTAGCAGGTATCCAGCAGGAAAAGTGTTATGAACCAAAATGGTAACTTTATAAAGTCAAAAAGAAACAAGATGCAAAAAAAAAGGGAGGGGGGAATTGCAAATAAGAAATCTAGTAAAGCGTAAATTCTTCTCCGCCTCCATGCTATCAAACAGTTATCATCTCCTCATCGCTGTTAAAGCACTTCCCTATTAAAAAAATAAGGGACGTAGCTGGTCGCGGCTGACTGCAGCGCCATCAGATGGTCGACGCTCGTTCCAACCTTACCCCTCCCCCCATATATATATAAATTATCACACAAACATATACACGCACAAGGGGAGTTCAATTGAAAAGGTACAAAACGTCGTAACAACGTAACCGTTAGCATGCTTGTCTTTGCCGCTGTGGGAGAACGTAGCGCAACATCCAGGAATGCGAATGGAGTCTTCGGTGTGAATCATAGCATGCGCAGAAGAGAGCAGAGGCTCTTATATTGACGCGGCATATAAGACTCTTATATTGACGTCCAATGGATGCGGCAGTGAGTGTGAGGACATGATGACATTCACATTACAAAATTCGACGATTGAATAGCCTCGAGGGGTTATCCGATTTTTGACAGATGAAGGTGTTAAACCAGCCGCTATTCATCGCCGGATGGTGACCGTATACGGGGAAGACTGAGTGTCCGACATGTCAGAGAGAAAATGAGTGCCCGTTTTCGTGCAGGCCGTGAGAGTTTGGTTGGTGACTCGAGACCAGGCAAGGCAAACACAGTAATCACGGCCTATCTCATCGACAAGGTGGACGAACGAATGAGAAGTTATCGGGCTGTCACACAGCGAATGTTGGCGGTGAAGGTGTATTTCAGTGTTATAACAGTGTGGACAATTGTTCGCAATAGGCTGCGTTATCGGAAGATGCGTGCGTAGTGGGTTCCGAAACAGCTCGCAGACCAGCAAAAAGGAACTGCGTATGGAGCTAGCATTTCAACATCTGTATCGTATCATGAAGAGCTCGCTTTCCTGGAGCGGATCGTCACAAGTGATGGGCTCTGGTGCTATCATTACGAGCCAGAGATAAAGTGGGACAGCAAGCAGTGGAAGCATGCATCGTCACCTCTCCTTAAAAAGTTCAAAGCCGTGGCATCAGCGGGCAAGGTGTTGCTCACCATCTTTTTCGACGTCTTAGATCCGCTACTTGTTAAATTCCTCGAACACAGAAGAACCATTAACTCCGATGTGTACTGTGAGACACTCCGAAACCTACGCAGGTCCATCAAGAACTAAAGACCGGAGCTGCTCACGGAATGTGTGATTCTACTCCATGATAACGCGAGTCCAAACGTCTCCCGGATCACAGACGTGGGACTCGCCAAGTTCAAGTGGAAGCAGCTTGACCAACCGCCCTACAGCCAGGGTATGTTGCCCTGCGATTTTCAAGTGTTTGGTCCCCGGAAAAAACTTCTGAAAGAGAATTAACTTTCCTCAATTATTAATTTTTATAATTTATTTAGAATTTAGAATTAACTAACCTAATTCTCATGTCCTTCCTTTCCCTTTTTTTTCTTTCGAATTAGGTTACGGTGTTACACGGCACTTATCATTTGTTCTCTCCAGACAATATATACTCAATTATAACATGTAGAGCTATTTTCATAATAATTTAGATATCATTTACACTTTGTTTTTCAGTGTCACGTTTTATCTATGGAAGGGGCAATTTAACATGAAAGAGAGTAAGTAAGAAAAACTACACCTCCTACGTAGAATACAGACGGCCATCCGCCGAGAAAATCAGACGCGCAAAGCACTCCGGAAGTGATGAATGAAATGAATGCTCCCACTCCATATCCTGCCAGGATGAAAGAAGCATTGAAACTACGCTCCGACTCTGGGATCCAGCGGGAAATCATGTAGAATAGCACGGGAATCACGGGAGCCTAGAAGAAAAAAATATCTCTTTAGATCAGCAGTTCCCAATCTTTTTTTTTTTAAAGTGCAAGTATCCCTTGCTGGTTCGGTTGCTTTCCGCATATCCCCGACATCGCATCCTCCAGGCGATCTCAGTTTGTTTTATCCGTTACAGATAAGTGTTCACTGAATAAAACTAAATGGACTAATTTGTATTAAATATTATTTAAAATAAGTTTGACTGATTGATTGCTTTATTAATGTTACATTTAGAGAGAACACAAAGGATACATTGCGTCGCTCCACGTAATTTGGAGTCTTGTTCAAAAGACGAGGACGCCACCTGAACTAGCACCCTCCCTCTCCAAACTTCCCCTCCACGCCAATGGGATCATTTACAGTCTTGACAGATATAACGTTTATCAGCCCGGGTCTGTAGTGGCGAGTGGAATCGAATCAACAACTCGACGGAAACAACACCGGCCGCAAGTTCGGCGGTCGCGAATTTGAAATAAGCAAACGTATTTTTATATAAAGACAGGAGAAAAAATTTAATGGATATTTTTGGGGACTGTATTCAGCTATAAAGCTTTGACAAATAAGCTCAAAAGAGGATAAATACAATCTATAATCCTGAGCCCTTTAAATTTAATTCAGTATTTGTTTTTATATAATTCTATGATGAGCGAGAGGAGAAAAAGTCGATACTTTCAGCGGACGTTGATAAAATATTAGTTTCAATGTTGTTATACTTCATATATTTACATTTTATTTTTAGAGATACTTCTCAAAAATCTTTGTTCTTTATAGAATTAATGAATTGATTAACTTCTAGGCTAAACTAGGCATATATTCTTAAAAGGTATATTTTCAAATATAATTCACAAAGGTGTTACCTAAATGCAGCCTTAATATAATTAAGAAGGAATGTATCTTATCAAGTTCCTGAAAAATCAGTGCAACAACGCTTGATTAAAAGTAATTTAATGAATAAAATCACAGTGCTACGGGAAAATTCTTAAGATGTTTATTTTCAAATGTACTAGACAAAAGTTATACGTAAATGCTGCGATATTATAATTAAAAAAAGCAACGATACTTTATTAAGTTACTGAGTAATTAATGCAACATCGCTT
>BMAW01018276.1:0-12951 GCA_019974015.1 Nephila pilipes | reverse complement strand
AGGATGTCCTCTTTTCCCCAAAAGAAAGCCTAAAAATGGAGAACCCACCAAGAAAACTAATGATAGAAACATAATACCCACAACCAGAGCAGTGATTGCCGACTTCACCTTTGCAAACATCTGCAGTAACAATGCAAATCAACAGATGGAGCCACCTGTCCTCCCAAACATTGTCGAAGCTTCAAACCAGTTTGAGCCATTAGATCCTCCTACTTTCAACACCAATAATAAAAATTCAAATAATAATAGTACAGGCAATTTTAATTTTATAACTGCAATTAGCGAACTACAGAATCTATTTAACAAATTTCCTAAGTTATTTCAAGCCCTAAACAACATGTCAAAAGTCAGCAATGACCTAGACAAGCTCAATATATTTATAGCGGGTGTAGTCGCCTCACCACCCACATCCCACAACTAAAATTCAATCTCCTCGGCCTCAAACTGGTTACCTGGAACGCCCTAGGGGTAAAGTGTCGTGATATTGAATTACGACACTTTATTGATAAGCACTCCCCAGATTTAATTTTATTACAAGAAACACATCTAGGACCGGGTATAAAATTCTCTATGCCTAACTACACCATACACAGAAATGACAGACCTAACACGAATAACAGATTCTCCGGCGGCACGGCAATCTTAATCAAAAAAAAACCTCCCACACTACCAAATACCAACACCCACACTAAATGGTGTAGAAGCAACTATCGTTGCACTCACCCCTTCAGACGGAAACCCCATTCTTATTACCTCAATGTATATCCCACCAATTGTTAACACCTCACTTGTTCCAAAATACATACAAACAATACAAAACTTAGGGTCAATCTCATTAATTTGCGGAGACCTTAATGCTAAGCACACTAGCTGGGGCTGTTCATATAATTCATCTAGAGGAAATGCACTAAGAAATTTTGCCGATCGAAACGGCTTAGAAATCTTAGCCCCGCCCACACCAACACGCTACGGCTATAACTCCGCCTCCACCATAGACATAGCAATAACGAAGAACTTTGATTGGCCCGCTCAAATCCACTCGCTACCGGAGTTAAGTAGCGATCACAACCCAGTTCTTATCCATTTTGATACTCAGAACAAATACGAACTGCCGGAACCCAAAGTTCGTACAAACTGGGAACTATTTAAAAGCACTCTTCTTACAAACACAATACAAACATTCACACTACCCAAAGCACAAAGCGGAGAGGATATAGAAAACCAAGTCGCCGAATTAACACAAAACATTTTAAGTGCACATAAACTCGCCTCGAAACCCATAAAACACAACAGACAAACTTTTATCGGACAGGAGTTACGAGAATTATTCAGAAAAAGAAATAAAGCTAGAAAAATCTGGCAATTCACCCGTTACCCTGCTGATAAAGAAAACTTAAACAGACTCCAAAACGAAATTAGGCGAAAAGTGCACTTACACAAAAACAAAGATTGGGAGGATACACTTGAAAACCTGAATGCGGAAACCGGTACCCTTTGGGGTATGGCGAAAGTATTCAGAAGAAAACGAACTCCCATCTCCGCCCTTAAAGGCCCAGCTAATATCGCACTTAGTAATACTGAAAAATCAGAAACTTTGGCAGACTCACTTCAAAACCAATTTAAATTAAATGACATAAACACACCTAATCACGATGAAAATGTTACAGATGTCGTTCACAGCTACCTGCAAAATGATGGAAATTTCCGAAATCAAGTCTACCCACCACCATTAGCATCTGAAATAGCCGATTATATAAAGAAAATCAAAATCCACAAAGCTCCCGGAAAAGAAGGAATCACCAACAAAATGATCAAAAATTTACCTCAACTCTGCATTTTCCAATTAAGAAACATTATCCATAATATGCTAGAACTCGGTTATTTCCCAAACACCTGGAAAACTGCCGTAGTCATCCCGATCCTGAAGCCAGGAAAAGATCCCACCCTACCAAGCAACTACAGACCGATATCCCTACTTACAATTTTAAGCAAAATAGCAGAAAAGATCATACACAATAGACTCTCCAACTTCCTCCAAGAAAAAGATGTAATTATCCACCAACAACATGGTTTCATACCAAAACTATCCACCAGCCACCAACTACTCAGAGTCATAGAATTTATAAAAACAGGATTTTTCAAAGGGAAGAAAACTGGAGCGGTTTTCCTGGACATCCAGAAAGCTTTTGACCGAGTCTGGCATATTGGATTAATATATAAAATGATACAGTACAACACCCCACCATATCTAGTAAAAATAATCAGTTCCTACCTTCAAAATAGAAAATTCCAAGTCACAGTAAATGAAAAACTATCAAATCCAAGATCAATAGAAGCCGGAGTCCCACAAGGAGGAATCCTCTCAACAAGTTTGTTTAATTACTACGTGAACGACATCCCTACACACCCAGGAACAAAATTATGCATGTATGCAGATGACACTGCGATATTAGCACAACACAAATTTTCACCTAACATAGGCCAAGCACTAAACGAACACTTACAGATACTAGAAGCATGGTACTCTACTTGGAAAATTGCCCTGAATGTTTCCAAAACAGAGGCCGTCTTCTTTTCACGAGGATACAGAAAAAATGAACCAGACATCTTTCTGGAAAACAAAAATATACCCTGGTCTCTAGACACCAAATATCTTGGTGTAACGTTGGATAAAAAACTCACTTTCAAACAACATGTAATACGAATTAAAAAGCAGTACAGATCTGCAGTTAATAAAATTTTTCCCCTTATCTCGCGTAAATCTGCTTTAAGCAGACGTAATAAAATGCTTATCTACACCCTGATTCTAAGACCTATTCTGACCTATGCTAGCCCGGTCTGGTCACACTGTGCTAACACTACTTTTGACTTATTAGAAAAATCGCAAAACTCCACAATTAGAACAATAGCTAAAGCCCAATGGTACATGAGAAATACAGATATTAGATTTTCACTTAAACTCCCCACACTAAAAAATTTTATCAAAAAACTTTCTGCAAACTTCTTCCAAAAAATCGATACTTCAAATAATAAAACCATACAAGAAATAGAAAAATACACCCCAATAAGAAATAACCCTCAACTTCATAGACCCAGAGAAATCTTAATCCTATAATTTAAACTTTCTAAAATCCAATACTAAATCACCCAACTCCCGCGATCTTAAAAACCAAAACTAGCATCATTAGCATCCGCCATCCACCCCTACCCACACACACTTATATACTCAAACAGCTCACCGCGCCACCGACCAATCACAACCCACGCTCTTACTGCGACCAGACCGAGCAAGCAAGCAGGAATTCAATAGACTTCTGCTGCAATATTACAATTAATTCTCCATTCTGCAATTAAATTTGATCATCCATTATATTTTTACTTTGTGATAACTTTACTTTCTGCAATAACTTTTTAAACTTTTTAAATTCCCTATAATACTCTTTTTTCATCAAACTATTGCAATTTTTAAAAAATAACTTCCATAATAATTCATTAACTTCTGGGCAAGTGAAAAACCAAGGTTCAGTTCACCAATCATTTTTAAGCCATTTCACAGGGGATAGAAGCCCGTGAGGGTTAAGTTCCCCGAAATAATAGTTGTCGCTACTGTGACGTTCCACAATTGGCAAATTATCGCCAAAATATCTTTCATCGGCAAGTGGATGCCTGTTGCTTAATTTGTTTCATTTTTAATATTCCTGCTTTTTGAAAATTGGCTCTGTTTATTTTCAACGATTGATTCTTAAATTTAGTGCTATTTTTAATATTTTAGATTTCGTGTTGTTGAGAAATTTGCTTGGTGAAAGCTAACCCTATTTTCTCTATATTATAAGGTAGCAGTTGATTTGGAGTACTTTTCCATTAGTTGGGTACCAAACATAAGCCACCAAGCTTAAAAGTAGGTACAGTAATCACTCAGTCTAAAATTGACGTGAAAAGAATATTTTATCCATTTTTATTATAATTTTTTATCGCCAAATGATAATAGCTATTGCTCGGAGATAACCACGCAAACTTTTCAACTTTTTTGTCTGGTACCCAACTAGTTCAGAAGTACCAGATTTCGCTTTATATATTTTTGCTTGTCAGTTATTTAAGCTAGAAAGTACCTTTTTTAGGACTTTAAAAAAGTGTATTGATTTCCAACAACATGAAAACCTTTCCACTACAGTTTTTTTAAAGTATGCTTGATTCCAATCAATTCATTTATGTGATAGGAACTATTTTGATAACATTAAAACTAGTGAAAGGAAATTTGTTCATTAGCATTTCCTGAACAAATTGTGCCTAAATATATTTATCTCAATGAATATCATGTGTATTTGAAATCCTGCCTTGACTTAGTAAATGTATTTGAACCGATAGAACTGGAGCTAGGTACACTTCATTTAAATGTAAGGAAAA
This sequence comes from Nephila pilipes, assembly GCA_019974015.1. NCBI lineage: Eukaryota > Metazoa > Arthropoda > Arachnida > Araneae > Nephilidae > Nephila > Nephila pilipes. Next base: position 8,547 of record BMAW01018276.1, on the reverse strand, counting down.
ATTCATGCACTTGTTACCAAACTGGTTTTCTTAAATATTTTTATTCAAGAAAAACATAAATAGTCTTTTCTGTTGACATGTGTAACATATTTTTGATAAAGTATTATTGCTCATTAAAAATATTTTATGTTTGGCAGTAGGATCATTAACTTTTAGAATTAAACTCGAATGAAGAAATTAAAGGTAACGTTCAGTATTATTGAATTTTAACTTCTTTTAGGCTTTGTGTATTGTTTAATAATTAGTTATACCTTTAATTAAAAAATTAATTGTTATTTTATAAATTAAACCTTTAAAATTATGAAAGCTTAAAAAATTCAGATATATGATTCGTCCTCTTTGGATTTAAATTTGTTTCATTGTACTATTTCATTTAATAAATCATTCTTTCCTTGGAGGTTAATTTGCTCTTCATTTAAAATTATAGTTAAGGCTCCCGTCTACCCACCGTTTTGATTTCATCAGCTTAATGTTAATCCTATGGAATTTCGACTTTAATTCTCACATCTTTATTATTTGATCTATTTGAATGCAATAAAGTGCATCTGAAAGAGCAAAAAATAATGAATGCTTCTGTGGAATTACTTTTTTCCTCCGATTTTTAAAAATATTTGAATATATTCTTTAAAGACCGTAAAACTCAAAAACGAATAATTAAAATAAGAATAAAAATATTTTTAAAAATCTTAGGGAAAAAGTAATTCCACAAAAGTATTCATCATTTTTTGCTCTTTCAAATGCACATCTATGCATTCAAATAGATCAAATAATAAAGATGTGAGAATTAAAGTCAAAATTCCATAGGATTAACATTACGTCCACGAAATTAAAATGTCGAGTAGACGGGAGCCTTAAGAGTTGGTTCTCATTAAAAATGCATTTATCCTTCTATCTAGGTTGCTCCATTTTTCAATTCAACCGGGCGAAAAACGGGGATACCAGCAGGTGATACAATATATAAAATTTATAAATATTTTATTTCACTATTAAATAATCTCATATGCTTTTTCATTGTTTTGGTAATTTATTTAAAACTTTATCAACAGAAAAACTGATTGAATTACTTTTTGAAGAAAAAGGTTTTGTCTTCAAAGCGCCAAATTTGTTTTTCTTTTCAATGGATAATATAATAATGTAAACAAATCTTCATTCGATAAATTTGATATTTCATGTTAAAATATTAGTTGAAAGTTTATGAATACATCATCTTATTTTACTTGGAACCATTTAAATCCCATGAAAAAAGACAGAAACATTTTGTAACTCAAAAAGTTGTGAATAATTTTTTGAAAACATTTGACGTAAAATAATATTTTAAAAAATTAGTTTATTCTATTTACTGAAGATTGAATAAAAATTAAAACTTTTAGCAATCTTAGTTCCGGATCTACGTAAAATAGGTCCTAGAATTTATAAATATCGACATTGGCAATGACTGATTTGGGTACGTTGTTCCGCTTATATACATCCTGAACCATCTTATTCCAGAAAAAATGCTATTGTTTGAGTCTTAGATAACCCATGAATTTCACCGTAGCAACATGTTTGAAGCATCAGTTGAAAGATATTTTTCAAATCTTCAGGGGTCGATATAGTGACATTTGAATTTGTACAATATTGAGAAGTTGAAGTTATAATACCCTTATGAAGATGGTTGATTTATAAGAAATGTTTTCTGTTACACCATTTGATGAAACAATAAAGGATGCATAATTTTCATTCAGGTAAGAAATGGACGCGATAGAATGATGAAGTGGAGATATTATGGATGATTTAAGTAATAAATTGCTTAACTATCAGCTCCATATTTAATTAATCGTTTGAAATTTATATTTTACCAGTACTTGCAAGCAAAAAGATTATTTTAAATCAGCAAATTGTAGAAAATTAAATAAAGCAATCCTTTAGGTAATCAACGAATTATTTTTTTTTTTTACCGAAACTTAAGAAAATATTTCTCGTGCACCACAAACATCACACGACGAAGTTTATAGAAGAGAGTAAATTTTATTTGTCAATGAAATATGCTTAGTATATCATGCATCATTCTATACCTGTACAATTCCTTAACTATTATCAGCAAAAATATTTATAAAAAATAGAAAATCTACATAAATGCTGATAAAAAGACTTGACACGTAGTATTGACTTTCTCCGTATTATTGCTCGTCGACCTGTAAAATGACGAAATGAAAAAAAAAATAATATAAAAATTAAATAGTTTTTCCTAAGAATTATGTTTGAAGAAAACATCCAATCAATATGACAGGAGGCAAGTTTAAAACGCATCCGAAAAAGTTGAATAATCATTAATTTTGCTTTATTTCAAAACTGACAAGTGAAAGGTTACTACGTAATTCAACTCTTACTTTATACAAACGTAATATGAAAAACTACATTGGTATTTCTCACAACAAACTTGAATTATATTTCTATTGGATATTACAAATAAAGTTTTATCAATAAGACTGTCTTCAGCTTAACATTGTAATGATTTGATAAAAAGTTAATAACTTTCTATATAATAGTTAAATAAAAAGAATAAAACAAAAGGGAAAACATTTTTCCAACGGGAAAAGGAAAATAATTTGGAATGGAGGAAATAAAAAATTGGGGAAAACATATCTTAATTCTCAGCCGTTTTAGATGTTCTAATTAATCACGTGTTCAATTAAGATCTGTCTATCTAGTTAACTGGAAGTGGAAGATTTGAAGGATCTAATGGGATCTGAAATAATGATTTATAACTATATCAATAGGCATTGATTGCCTTTTCTCGAGGCCAAACACAGGAGATGAGAAATAAGAAACTATCAAACAAGTAACCTGTTTAATATTCACTTTTTGTTTTCTTCTCCTACCCTTGATACCAATGTCATATATCATGCCCTTCACTTTCTCAATTACAATTTTATTTCCTTATTTTCTCAATTGCAGTTTTATTTTATTATTTTTATTTACTTATTTTAGTTTCACTGAAGAGCAACGAAATCTTTTGCAACCATTCGCTGATCGATTGCTTCATTTCTGACAGTAAAATAATTTTAAAGAGTTTTCATATTATTTCTTAAGACTTCAATTTTAAATACTATTCTTTATATTATCTCTACTTAACTAAAGCTGAAATTTCACTTTAAATAAACTGTTCTTTGTTTTCACATATAATCACGCTAAAAGTACAAATTGTTTTTCGCAATTTTTGAAGGTTTCCTCAAATTTTGAGAATTAGATGATGCTTCAATACTTTGAAATTCCTCTACTCAACAAAAGAGAAAGTCTCATTGAAGGGACTCGAAATCTAAATTTTAGGTAAGCTTACGAACATTGAATTCTTTAATTCCTTCATTTATGCTTGTTTAATTTTCCTTTTTCGTGTGCAATAATAAAATTATAAATCTTAATTACAAAATGCAATTCTTAGTTAAATCTATTTCCTTTTAATGAAGAGAGCCATTTCTTCATAGCAAATAATATCCTTTTATAATAAGTGCTAGTTCTTTGTAAAAAACTCATTTTTCTCCATCTTTCATGGGATATTTAATTTTAATTATGAAATTATTAATTGGGTTAACTTCTTCCTCGGTATTGAAATTTCTTTAAAAAATGATAATTAATACTTGGGACTATAATACTTGGATAATTAATATTTGGGACTATAATACTTGGATAATTAATACTTGAGACTATAATACTAGGATAATTAATATTTCGGACTATAATACTTGGATAATTAATACTATGGACTAATATTATATTTTGTATAACAACTAGTTATAAAAATAATTTATTCTACCTCCTAAGATATAATTTAAATCATGGAATTTTATTAATGGACTAGTGTATTTTTGTTCCGAATCTATTAAAAATATATTTTATGACATTATTAAAATATCTAAACTAGAATAATTGATCACGACAAATGCATTACATAAGAACGTTTGCGATGCATATAAGAATCAAGGGATGAAACTAATGTTGTTACAAAGGAAAATAGTTTTAATTTTATTTAATTACCTTATTTTGTCCTTATTAGACTAAATGGAAGCATAATATATTTTGGTGTTACGTCTGATAATTAGGATGCACTGTTCAGTAAACTTAAATAACTCATAATTACTCTAATTTGCAACCTATGATGACTAAGGAAATAGTTCCTTTGCTTAAATAATGCAATCTACCAGTATTCATCGTGTGATTGTGTTTGTGGATAATGAATTTTTTTATTAGTCGCTATATTACTTATTGTAATTAGGAAACATAGTAAGCAAAATAAATGATGCTCACATCACATTTCGAAATTTTATTTGTATTAATTCTTATGACGTAAAAGGAAGTTTAAATTTATTGTTAATCAGCTTTCTATATCCCATTCAATACAATTTGGTCATCTATGTATTGGTTATAGAACCAGGGATAAAATGTTCATGACTTTATGAACAACACGTTAGGCCGCCCAAATGAAATAAGATTATGTAAATAATATTCTTTTTTATCTTAATATTTTAGTTTATTAGTTAATCATTTGAAAAATAATATTTTTTTTTATAAACTAGAATCAGCAAACAAAGAAAGTATTTTCCAGCTTACTTTCTGTGTATAAAATAGTTTTTAATGGATGTGAAAATTAAAAAGTTTCTCTATTAGAGAGTTTTTTATTTTTAAAAAAATAAAATGGGAATTTAAGAAACATGTCTTTAAAAGTTCGAGGATGCGCTGCTATTAAAAAGGCAGTGCACATATCTCATAGTGTACTTATTGTTCAATGTGATCTTCATCAAAAATGGTTCAGTTTTACATTTATATATATATATATATATATATATATTTATTTTTCATAACTTTTGGAGCTACGTTTGCTTATTAGGTTTAATATCTTATTAATACTAATAAATGTATAGATTAATATTTATGGATATTACTTAAGGAGATGAAGAATTCAAATATGTAATGAAACTTTCTGCTTTTTGAAACTGAAATTTTAGATCCTTGATTGAGTGAGTGAAGGTCGAGATTTTTAGAGCAAGAAGAACAATTAGGTAATGCTACAACGAACAATGTGTACCTGTGATTTTAATGTCAGAAAAAAATGGGGGGGGGGAGTAAAAATTGATTGACAAGTAGAAAAGTCGAAAACAGAGAAAAATTGTTATCATATCCAAGAGGTGGGTCATACACACTTCCGTTTTACAGATTTTAAATCCCATGAAAAAAATATCGCTAGCGCACCTCAGGGTCTTCATTTCCTTGATGACTTTAAGGTGTATTCTGAGGGGTATTAAGATGGCATAGTTGGTTTGTTTGACTTATTAGCGTCGCTCTAGAAGCAGCACGAGGGCAATTGGGGACGGACCTCGTAATTTTGATCATCGGTCAGGTGTCGAGGTCGACACCAGAGCTGAAACCTTTGTCTTCTAGCTACCACTCGACTTCAAAGGAGGACTTTGCTTCTATTCAGATTTAGCATGCATCAGACCCAGCTACTCGGTGGCTCTTCAGTGATATCAAGTTCGTGACTCCATAAAAAACGTCAGCCTCGAGCCCATGACCATGACTTCTAGGCTACCGTGGCCACCCCGATTTTTTTTACCACTTCAAAGTTAATAACAAACGTGAAAAAGGACCCTCTATTGCGTTCTAGAGTTGAAAATTGTCTTTATTTTGCTTATAGTAATTTTTATATTGTTTTACTTTTAACATCAATTTTCCTAATAAATTCAAAGAAATTAAATTCATCCGAGAAATCATTTTTAACTGAAGGCTTCTGAAAACCTTTTTTCACAATCATGAAACAACTTAACAAGTGAGAGAAAATAAATATATAATCTTTGAAAGAAACAAAATAAAAATTATGTAAATTAAACTAGCAGCCCCGGCTACGTGTTGATGTGGCTAAATTATACTTTGAATTATATCGTAGTAAACTATTCAATACAATCAAATTATTATTTAAGAATAAAGACGAAAACGTTGTAGCCATTGTAAAAAACTCATGGGATTGAGATTTGAACCTTATGTCAAAATTTAGAGGTGGTTGATGAAAATTTTCGTGGATTTAATATTAAACACAAATCAATATAAAATTTTGAATTTTATATTTTATTCATTTACTATGGTTTTTAATAAAAGAGTAATTTACAAAGTTCTTAGTTGATAACACATAACAATGTTTAAATGAGATAGGTAGCGTAGATTATTTATTATTTTTAATAATTATATTCATCATTTTGAACTATAAAAATATTCAATTTTAAATTAATTCAAAGCTAATCGGTGCACAACAGATTAGCTTTGAATCCTGTCTCTTGCTAACACAAATAGATTTGATGGTGTTTCCACATGTGAGCATGCAACATATAATTGTCCATGAGAAATACACGGATTTTCCAAGTCTAAGACGCAAATAGACATTGTTTGGCCTTGAGACTTATTTATGGTCATGGTGAAAGCTAACAGAATAGGAAACTGAAGTCTTTTGAAGGGTATCACAGATTCTTACAGTATTTTAAGAATGCGTGGCAACAGGACCACTTCTCCTGTAAACTTTCCAGTCAAAATGTTTGATTCAAGAATATTTCCGGTGATATTTTTGATGACCAAACTTGTACCATTGCATAATTGAGGGGGATTCAAATTATGTAGAAGAATAATGGGTGAACCAGTCTTCAACCGGTGGCATTTCGGACATAACCAGAAAATTTATACTTTCTATTTCATCAACAATAGTGTTGATTAATTTAAAAGTCACCGGATTACTCGGCAACAACTGTTGCATCTGGAAGTTAATTTTGTCAACATCAAAATTTTTGGCTGCCAAAATAGCCCGATTACTGAGCCAGTTATGATCCAAGTGATTATTCTGTATATTCGGGAAGATACTTTCAATTAATTAAGTTAAGTAGGGAATAAGGTATTCCCTAAGCAATTGGCGAATTTTTGGTGCGATAATGATTTAAAAGTGGCGATTCGTTATGGTAACCTTATGAATACTCAATGCTTAATTCACTCACGTTTGGCAACTAATCTAGGAAGTCGCCAATCACCTAGGGGACACTCTATTCCCGTCTTTAACCCATTTAAAATTTTAAAATTAATTACTATGTTATGATCTTTATTTTCTAAGTATTCAATTGGTTTTGAATGTGACTGGAGTTTTGATTCACTTAATGCTGTTGCAACACATCTATCAGTGTTCCTCTCATCCACATTCTTGATGTAACGGTTTCCCTTAAACTTATATTTTCGAACAGAACTTCTATTTTTCCTATTAGCCATAAATTTAACAAAATACTAATGCTGACTAATAAAATCAAAAAGATCTAACTGAAATTAATTTCTATGAAAATCAATCACTAAGAACCAATTACAGAAGTCTTATCCAAAATGTAATTTTCATCCGTTAATCTACTCTTATCCATCGGTTATGTAATTTTTGGTGACTTTATCGCCAAAAATGATATGACAGACTCCAAACGGAATATATTTTTTTATATGTATACTGTGTATTGTCACCCATTAACTTTACTTGGTGAGATTTGCGCTTGCGAAATGGAAAAATACCAAATAATTTTATATCGAAGCGCTGACGGAATATTGGCCTGATTTTGGCGAAGGGGCTCTTTATGTGAAATTTCGTACAAGTCGAAAATAGGAAATGTACATATTTAGCGATAGAAATAAATGAGTTTGGAATACCAGGATTGGTGAAAGTGTCGTTTAGCTCCAAAACTTAGCGGGATTTTGAAAAATACTAAAATGGCAACTTCTTACGGAGTAGCGCACACGTAAGACAATCTTCGTTTACTGAAAGACCTCGCTACATGCATGAACGAACTCAAGAGGCTATGACATACGTAATACATTTTGGACGTCCCGACTTGCACGACTTTTTTTAAAGATTACAGTCACTTGAGTCCTAAATGGTCAAAAATCAAAAATATCTTGAGGCAAGGACAAAAATCCTTTGATAGACACGATGCCTTTGCGAGGGCATTTCATTTGAAAGCTAAGCACATGATGAATCTTCTGACAAAAGGTTGCATCTTTGGCAATACTAGGTGTACCATGTATACGGTGGAAGGAATTTTATCCATATTATATATATATGGGGTGACTTTTTACTAAAACTTTTTATTTTTCTCATATATTTGAAAGTCGAGGATAACCATTATTACAGACAATCAATTTCTTAAAATTTTAAATTTAGATTATCATTAACGTTTTAAAAATTGAAATTTTTCTTGATATCTTACGTATAAGTTCCAAAATATTATATCATCGTCTGTCCAGCGAACGATATCGGCTAGTATATTATATCACCATTGTAACGTTGGGTTATTCACTTTTTTCCTTTTCATTAATCTCGGGGACTTTATATCAATTTGAATGGCATGAAAAATTTTCTGAAGTCAAAAAAACGTGATTAGGTAAATTAGAGGAAGATAGAAGTTAAAGTGAAGTGATTTAAAGATAATGATAAATAAATGAAAGGAAAGACAGATAGAGGATAAATTTTTGCTGGCAGAAAATTATTATTTGGATGGAAAATCT
>BMAW01018273.1:0-38032 GCA_019974015.1 Nephila pilipes | reverse complement strand
ACCCTTCTTTTTTAATAACTGCATTTCAAAAAATGAATTCTTTACTTGAGTTTCGAGCTCCGCTGCATAAAAAAATTTCTTATATATATATATAACACATCGATCAATAACTCCTGAGACTAACCCAGAGATGGCGCTCGTAGTAAACCAGTAACCAGGTCTTTCTAGAGTACTAACCTTTGCTTGAAACGTGTCAAAATTTTAAGTCGATCGGACCAGGAAAAAGGTTTTTTGAAGTGAAGTGAAAAAGGTTTTTTCCAAGTGGGTGCCGCGATTGCTTTCGATGGAACAAAAACAGCAACGAGTCGATGATTCAGAAAGCTGTTTATCGCTATTTACTTGCAACAAAAAAGATTTCTTGCGAAAAAAAAAAAAAAGATTTGGAAAAGCGTTGGAACGATTGTATCACCCTAAAAGGTGATTAACAAAAGGTGTTATGTTGATGAATAAAAAAAAATTTTGCAAAAAAAATGTTGTTTTCAATGTTAGACTCGGGAGTTATTGATCGATGTGTTATATATTGCTAGTTTAAATGCTGATTGGGAGGTAACCGAATTATTTTTTAGTTTCATTTCCCTGTTTATTTTTGCAACTGATTCACATATTGAAAGCATAGTTTTTAACTTGCTATTTAAATATGATAACAGCACAACTCTGACAAATTTATTTCGCAATAAGCAACTTAATTTGACAAGTAAAATATTAGTTTTATGGATCTTTCATTCTACTCAGAATGATTCTTTAATTGCAGAATTAATGCAATTTTCTACACAAGTCAAGGATGGAACTGAATCATGGTCATATTCTTTATCTTCAACAATTTCATCACTTAAAACACCATCAAAATACAGACATTATTGAACACATGAGTTAACTTTTTGAATATGTTTATACAGTAAGTGATTATCCAAGCATACATAAGAATACAAATGCACAAATAGAGATAAATATGATTTTTTATACTCCTACAGAAGCATTTATCATGATCAGAACATCCTTCTACAATCTTTTTAACTTCCTAAAATACATCTCCATCAGGAATTTCTAATTGTTTCTAAACTAGAAACAAGATTAGTTAGCTGTTTTTTTAACTCTTTCTCTACCAGAGGGAGAAAAAAGAAGTGCTTCTCTGAGCCCACAGAGTGTCACTCTGTGCCCAGACGATTTTAGATACTAAACCTAATTCGTGAAAAGAATTCCTATAAAATCGGCCATTAAAATATTTTGGTATTTACATATATTAAACTTAATATGTACAAAATAAAAAAAAATATTTAATTGAAAATTAAATGTTTTATACATAAAAAATCATACTTTAAAGAAAATACAAAATATATTTACATATGCTACATAAATTTCATGGTGTAATGATGTAGCATTATATGGAATATCACGTAATATGATAGGCTTTTTTGTTCGTCAAAAAGATTTTAACAAAATAGTTATCTCGATCATTCCTCATTTCTCTAAAGTCCTAGCATTCTCATTTTCTAGCCATAATTGAAAACTTATCTTTCAGGATGTGGACAAGGATAAGGCAAACTTAAATTTGAGCATCGTTCAGAAATATGAAAAACCGAAAAACTTTTTAGACAAATACTACATTCTAATACTACTTTTATCCCTTCTTGATTGATCCCTTCTTTTGTCATTCTTATTTTCAATAGCGGTATATTCTTCGCAGATTTTACGGTGATTAGAAAAAGATTGTGAAGTAAAATATGTATTTCTACACAATATGCAGCGTTTCGTCTTTTATAAATACTATTGTCACATTTGTTCAACATTTCATGTACGTTATCACAATCAAAATCTTCCTCCTCGTTTAAAATGATATTACTTTCTGCTTTATAAATTTTAAAACATTTATTCTTGACTTTTTAAGATTGGGACACGTATAATACTAAAGATTCACTTACTTTATATTTTTAAAATTGGTCCACTTCGTTGGTCGATTTTGATTCCTGGGTGGAAAAAAACAATAATCTAGCAAATATGTTGAAAAAAACCTAGAAATTAAAAAAGAAGAAAATTAAAACACACATGAAATCAATTAACAATAAAGAACAGTGAAATAAAAATAATACAACATCAATTTCAAGAAAACAATCAGTATCAAAATTATCAACCACGCATTAACACAACCTAACTGCATGAAATCTCTTTTGAATGTAATTGGGCTTGGCTCAATAACAAGCCGTATGGTTAACTTGGCGATCTACAAAAAGAGGCCAGAAAAAATGTACTAGCAACCATTGTATCGTTGCCACTGAAAAAAGAGAGCATTACACGTCCCGATTCGTTCCTAAAACCTGCAAAAATTTGGGCATATTGCCAGTCCATTAATAACAATTTCTAGCTATTTATGAATAATTGGCGACGTACTAAATATATACGGTAGCTTAGTGGTCATGGAAGCGGACTTGTAGACGGTTGTTTTCTTCGTGAATTCGAGCCGTAATGTCACTCGTTGAGTAGCCGGGGCTGATGCATGTCAAATCTATCGAGGCTCAAAGTCCTCCCGTTAATATGGTGTGAAAGTTTATTGATGCCAATTAAGGTGTCGACCTCATCACTTGATTGAGGTTCAGAATTACGAAGTCAGTTGTCAATTGCCCTCGTGCTGCTTCCAATGCGGTGTTAACAAAATCGATAAACCAAGCGACTTTCTAAATAATGGACTAAATTTCCAAAATCAAGTGATATACATCACAAAAAAAATGACGTGGTAAGCGTTTACATAGGATTTTCGGGAAATCTTTACTTTACGGGGTTGAAGATTTCCCCCCGCCAAATCCCGATTCGAAGTAATAAGATTGATCGCCAAGGCATTGACCTTGAGAGGAACCAGTTTGTAGCAACCTTGCGCAAAAAGATCCGCGGGACAAACTCTCTACGTAGTAATACACTGTTTTTTTATGGACATTTACCATCTTTCAAACGATCTAGTTTTCGGAAAGGTGTTGTCGTCTAAACTGCGCTCCTGCAATCTTCTTGCCGTTTATATGAGAGCAGGCTTTGAATTCTTAAATAAGCCTTTATTAAAATGAACCATTCAAAAAATATTTTTTAAAGAAATGTTTACCTATTTGAAGAATTAAATTAATTATGTAATAAAAGTAAATAGAAAGTAGGTTAAAGTAATTTGATTTGAATAGAAAAAAATAAATTTAAGTTTGTAAAAGTTTGCGTGATTTTTATTATCATAAGTACTAGAATAGAGAGTTGTTTAAGAATCAAGATTACAAGTCATTTAAGTAATTTTCGAAATTTCATATTATTTAAAATCTGTTTTTTTATTATTAACAATGAAATTACCTTTTTCTTGATTATTATTTAATTACTGAAAAAATTAGCCTTGTATTCTTCGGAAGGATCAAATATTCTACTGAATTTTGTTTAATCGTATTTTGTACTTATTTACAACTGATTTAATGTATAACATCTAATCTTCTGGGGAAAAAAATGGATTTAATAGCGAAAGATGTTATTTTGAAGTAAAGATAACAAAGTACATTGTCTTAACACAAAATCATCTTCCATTTCTTATCACTACCTAATTATAGCTTTTCAAAAGAAAAAAAAAGTGATTTAAAATAAAGGAAAAAAATGTTTCCCGGAAGAATATCTTTAGTGAACAGCATTGGGAAATTGTTTTACTGCTGAAATCCATCAAACGATGATGTTGAAAATAGCTCTCTTATTATAAACTCGGAAATTCTTAACTATCGAAAAAGAGCTCAACTCGTTGTAGATAGGATTTTTTGAAAGGGGTGATGGATAACTGTTTTATCAGAACCATTTCACAAAACCGGCAATAGAAATGTGATCAAGCAATATTTTACTACCTATTTATCCAAAGAATGTAAAAAAAAAAATTTATTGGGCTCTATTTAACTCAAGTTTTTCGTGTTAAAAATTTAATATTTTTTTTAACAAATTAAGTACATTTTATTACTTTTATTTACTAGACACCAAAAGGGCGTTTTGGCATACCAGATCAATTTTCAATCGTTTACTTCAATTTTAATTACATTTAGCTTAAATATATTCCACTAAATAATTTATCGTTTCCTTTAATTTTAATATTTGAAAAGTTTACTATTGTCCATGTCTCGATATTTTATCGCTTACTTTAATTCTTATATTTACTTCAGTAATTTAAAAACAATTATAAAAAAAGCGCACCTTTAATGGCTAAATCTGTTATTTGCAAAACTTTGCACGTAACTTTTATTTTTTTATTTTGTTTACTGATTTATAGGAAATGCTGAGATTAATATTTTCGATAAATTAATACCTCTAGAAAGTACTTCAAAGCTTAAAAAACCTTTACATGGTTTCTTTTCTTTAGTATAAAATTAAAAATTATTAGAAAAATACTCATTTCTCTTATGCATTTCTATAGAATGAAGTAGATGAACTATTTTTATGTGAAAGCCATACATTGGTGAGTTATATGACTTCAAAATTCTTTTCGATGAAACGAGTTTAGCTTTCTTCTTGCGCAATTTGCAATTTGATGAAAAAACAGCTGTAAATGAGATTAAAAGCTAAGGAGTTTAATTTATTGCGCTCCTTTCCCTTAAAAGGCAGAAATACTTTCATTACAGCTATTATATTAAATTCAAAATAGATGGAAGTTCCATAATTAAGTTGGAAAATTAAGGTTTTAAAATAAAAATCAAATTGTCATATTGTAAATATCGATCCTAAAATTAAAACAAGAAATCCATTCAAACAAAGGATAGATCATTTTTATGAATTTCTTATTCCATTAATTTTGCTAAAGTTGAACATTAAACTTTTATTTGAAGTTAAAAAAAAACTCAATATTGTTTCAAAAAATATTATACTAGCATTGAAGGTGAAACATTATATAAACAGGAAAATTTTAAGGCTTGGAATATTAAATTTTTTTAAAAAATTTTTTTTACGAAATTACTCTATTTTTTTGGTAAAACTTCAAAAATCAATATTCTGACTAACGCCGGAATTAAATTCGTTCAGTCACAAGAAATACAAAAATAATAATTAAATTAAGATGGTTAATTTCAGTATTTAAAACATGAAGAAATACGAAATTACTTTTTTAGACATTCATATTAATGATAAATTATTTTAGTGAGTAATTTCACATATAATATCAAATATATCTCACAATCAGTCACTTCAAATATTATAATACCAAGGCACTCCAAGTATCGTCGAATTCGGTGGACAGTTTAGATGCATTTTGTTCAGAAATAAAAGAAAAAAAAAGTTAAGATTCTTAAATCTGAAACAAATTACATACTTAAATAAATTTAATAAAAATCAATATTTAATTAAAAAATTTATTTATCATGTAACAATTATATATATATGTAGAAAGTGGAGATTGTTCATCCCGAATCTACGATGGTTTGCTCTTACGCAAAGGGCTGGATGTCTGGGGGGGGGTAATTTCGGACTCCATGTAATGTTGTTGATGATATTCAAGGTTGAAGCTAGCAGTAGCTTTACTTGTTTATTAGGAGAGATGATGAAGAATGAAAAGTATTTACACTATGATATGAAAAGTAAGTTGACCAGTTCGTCTGATGAAGATAGATGGCTGCCTCATTTAACCCATATTGGTGATGGGCGCTGTAACGCGCTCGGGCGTTTGAAGTTTACTTCCGACGCGGTTAGCGAAGGAGAAGAGAAACGGAAAAAGTGGCGGCAAGAGAGAGCGAAAACGAGTGTCACTCAGTTTTGTTCTGGGATAGGTGGCGCTGCATGAGCTTATCACATGACTCTGATTCGTGGTGATATCTATTGAGTATCGGAGGAACTGGTTTTACAGTAAATTGAAAAAATAAAAATGATTTGCTTAATAATTAGCTGGAAAATCCTACATATATGTATACATCTTACAATAAAAACGTGATCGTTTTTACTCCTATCTGTGAAAGTTACTTAACTTAATCTCTTTTTTAATTAATTATAATTATTTGACAGAGAATAGCTACAATTTTCATTCTTATTACTAAAGAAAATGCAAATACTTACACCCATTTAATTGAATAACATAATTCCTGTTAATAAAAAATTATTTTCAAGGTTTATAAATTCTGATAACAGTTTAAATACAAAAAAGAACAGAACAATTGAATTAATTTAGCATTTTACATGTAGAAAGCAAACAATAAAACACTTTAAAAATATTGATCTGTTCACTAAGACATTTTTGTTTGAAATTTTAATCAATTAATAAAATCATTTAAGTATCTCAAAATAAAATTTTTGTATTACTAATTTTTAAATAGTAAACGAGGCGTACGAGCATTAAAATATGTTGCGATGTTCAAAAATACAGAAATTATTTAAATTGTTCAAATTAAATAAAGTAACTATAGCAAAAGTTTTAAATAAACATTACAACCGCAGATAAAAAGGTTGAATGTTTAATCCTTGAGCTGACAAATGATTGTCATTTTTCATCTTTCCTTACGTTATGAAAATTTAAGAGATATTTCACATGCAAAATAATGAAAAGTAAAACTAGCAGTAGTGAATAATATTTATTCAATAGAAAAAAGATTATTGGAAAAGAAAATTTTAAAAAAAATTAATTTCACTAGAGACCCGTTACTTAAATGCTTTTCACACTGGACTTTATAGCTTTGTGTCATGTATATTAAAACACCCCAGCTGGTATTCTAATTTGATTTCCCTAAATTCCACTTAATGACTTTGAGACCTCATTTCGTTTCATATGCAACAATCATCAGGATTGCACCCACGACTAGTCGCGGCCCTTAAAAGAGACAAAAGTCATAAAATATATATTATAATACAAGATGAAAGCAATGTGAAAATCAGATATTTAAAATTGTTCAGTAGAATGTAGAGTTTCATTCAGAAAAGTTTCTTATACAAACCAATAAGGAGATATAAAACCTATTTTCAAATAACATATTAGAAAGTTGAAAATGAAGATAACTAATTTTAAAACATTAATTAATTTGTGTAGAAAGGAGCAGATTTTCTTTGCATAAATGGAAACCAGAATCAAATACGTATTTGTAAAATGTTAATTTCATACGAATTGAGTAACTTAATCAACCATTTGATTCCATGCTTGTTATTTCACTAAAGATCAACAGATTTAGAAATTTACATCGGTTTTCATTTAGTGGTTTGAAAACAAATAGCTCATAAAATCAATACATAAATTACCTTTCTTGTTGAAAATAATTTTACAAAAAAAAATGGCATCCTTAAATTTATGATTGTAGAATTTTGATGGGAATGTAATGGCTATTCTCAAAATTTCAATTTAAACTATTATTAACTAATCTAAACAAAATATTTGTTCTTTAATAGAAATTGTAATATGAAATATCGGAATAAATTTTAATTACTACTAATAATAATTAATTTAATTCTAAAAACTAATATTTCATAAAGAGAAGCTGTTGAAAATGAACATCATTCAACGTAAATAGGTTATACAAATCCAGATATAATTATATAAAAAGTACTTAAATAATAGAATGGCTTTAAGGCTCCCGTCTACCCGCCATTTTGATTTCATCAGCTTAATGTTGATCCTATGGAATTTCGACTTGAATTCTCCTATCTTTACTATTTGATCTATTTGAATGCAATAAAGTGCATCTGAAAGAGCAAAAAATAATGAATGCTTCTGTGGAATTACTTTTTTCCTCCGATTTTTAAAAGTATTTGAAAATATGCTTTGAAGATCGCAAAACTCAAAAACGAATAATTAAAATAAGAATAAAAATATTTTTAAAAATCTTAGGAAAAAAGTAATTCCACAGAAGCATTCATTATTTTTTGCTCTTTCAGATGCACTTTATTGCATTCAAATAGTAAAGATAGGAGAATTAAAGTCAAAATTCCATAGAACTAACATTACGTCCACGAAATCAAAATGGCGGGTAGACGGGAGCCTTAAGCGTTTGATTTGTACTTTGCAATGCGATTTTTTTTAAAATATTATATACATATTTTAGTTTTTAGATCAACACATTCAATGTTTCCTTAAAAATGTTCTGTAAAACGACTTAATGTTGCATGTAAACTGTAACCACGCAGGCCTTAAAATCAGCACGATTCAGAAAAAATTAAATATTTTTAAATAATTTTGAAAGCATAACTAATCCTTAATTACTTGAAAATAAGCAAGTAATCTTAAAATTCAAACATGAAAAAGTAGCTTTTATGTGAAAAAATGTATCCGTTTGATGATTTAAAATTGATTTTTACTTTAAGTATATTCCCCTCTCAAAAATAAGGGGAAGAGGATGGATGAGCGATAAATTAATTCCAAATATTATTTTCATAAGGCATTAAAGTAATAAACTCTTTTTTACTGATATTGAATGAAAACCAGTGCAAAAAGTTCTCTTTATATGTAATTTTTATAAAATTACATATAAAAATTTAATATTTAGAAAAATGAAATCTTACCGAGAATATATTCCAAGTGCAACTTGGGTCATGGTTTGCATTTTACATCCTCTTCGTTTAATGTTTTATCTTGTAGAATTTTCTCTTGAATGCAACACTTTATACTTAAATTAAACAAAATATATTCCCATATGCAGTGAACATATAAGACTTATTATAATGGTAAACTGCTGTCCGATCTCCCTTGAAGTGAATCGTGATGAGTTATTATTTCAGTCATTTTGCAGTTATGAGCGTAATATAGAGTTAGAATGTAACAACAAAAATCGCATCGTCTTTTAAAAGGCGTTGAGCAGAACATTTATACATTTTTACACAAATTTAAGTAAATTGTTTATAAAAAATATTCTTGGGTTGTACAAAATTCAGTATGAATTAGCTATAATATACGTTTATATCCCACACATCAAAACAAGGCTACAAATATCCATTATGCTCCACTGTCGAAATTTTCAAAAGGGTACATTCACTGTACAGCCAACTCCGAGAACTGAAACCTAACTTCCTAACTTCTCGTCCATACGAGAACTTGACCGTCGGCGATTTTATTGTAGCTTTTCTTTTCATTTTATATTACTCATACCAAGTAAGAGAAATCCCAGATTTATGTAAACTCGAAATAAATACATTGCCAAATTTGTACAGTACAGCCGTATGACTTCGAAGAAATACAAGTTTTTAGATGGCATCCCGCCCAGCAGAGTTCATAACATTCAAAAGTTCTCTTCATTCAAAATGGCAAAGTTTCGTGATCTTATCTTTGCAACGAATGACCTTACGACTTTCCCCTGCTCCTCCACCCTTCAGTGAGTGAGTGAGTGAGTGTAGGGTTTAATGGCGCAAGAGCCAAAGTAGGCTATGCTGCGCCAAACATTCGTTAAAATCTATTTAAAAAGTAACAGCCTTAAAAAACGCAAGACAAACACAAATAACACACAAAAGATAAAAAAATTAAAAATCAAATGTGGTGTAAAAGGCCAATATGACGTAAAAAGGCAAATAAATTATGGTGGGGGTTTTCCCCCACCAAGTCAGACAGTTTTAAAATAGATGAATGAAAAAAAGTCCGGCGATGATGATCAAACACCGGACAGTCAATTAAAATGTGATGAATAGAGTAAGGGACATGGCAGGAAGGACACTCGGGAGCATCTTCTCCAAACAAAAGATGTTTGTGAGTAAAACGAGTATGTCCAATGCGAAGGCGAGTCAGTCTGACATCGGCTCTTCGCATTGGAAAAACAGGCCATTCTCCAATGAACGGCTTCACCGAGTGTAATTTGTTGTTAATTTGTAGATTCCACGATTCCTGCCATGTCTGATGAATGAGCATTAAAATATGACGTCGAATGTCCTCAAATGGGACTGCGAGCTGCAGAGGATTCGTTGCCGAACGTGCAGCCGAGTCCGCTTGTTCATTTCCTAAAATACCTACATGACTAGGTATCCAGCAGAATTTTATAACATAACCCCTGCTATAAAGCTGGCAAATAATGCCAGCTATTTCAACCACGATAGGATGACTTTGATCGTGCAGATGTGCCAAAGTTTCCAGGACGCTCCTGCTGTCAGTATATACAACGAACTTTCGAGAACTGGATGTCTCGACTAATTTCAGGGCACAGTAGATGGCGACTGCTTCGGCAGTGTAGACACTGCAGGAAGAGTCGAGCCGGTAACTGTGCCTGATGTCGTTTGAAACGACACCACAGCCGACGTATCCAGTTCCTTTCGATCCATCCGTGTATATAGGAATAAAATCCTCATACTGACAGCGATGGAAGGCAAAGATTCTCTGGAGAACAATGGGACATGTGTTGGATTTGCTGAATAAAGCAAAAGGGTTATGGAAAGTAAACCTTGGAACATTCCAGGGTGGAAATTTAATAAAATTTCTTTGTTGAATACCCAAGTCATGTAGGCTGAGTTCCTCGATGAAGTCTTTCACCCTATCAGAAAAAGGACGGATGAAAGAAGGACGAGCACTGTACAATCTCCCTAAAGACGGGCTGATAGAAATGGTCTTTAATGGGTGAGATGGGAGAGATGACATTTTGAAATGATAATAGAGCGACAGTTTCAGGCGCCGCGAAGCCAAAGGTAGCTGGTTACAAATGACATAGAGATTCTGCACAGGTGACGTTCGGAACGCACCACAGCAGATTCTCAGAGCATTATGGTGGACTGGGTCAAGCTTCCGCAAGGTAGTTTTGCAGGCAGATCCGTAGACGACACATCCGTAGTCGATCCGAGACAGAATCACCGACTGACCACCCTTCAGTGAACTTTAATTGTACCGCAGACCCTGAATTTCTTATTTGAAGGGCTACACTATACCAGACCTATCCAAATATTTCCAAAAACTTTCAAAGAATAGCTCACACACAATTTGGAGAAAAGATATCAAAAATAAATCACGAGATTTTTTCGCATTTAGGAAATTAAATTTATTAATCACACAAAAAATTTATATTTATTCGAGAAAGTAATACAATTGTTATTAAATCAACCATTTACATAATGGACTACCCTATTTCAAAACACATAAAATATTTACTAAGGAAGTTTTGGATTTAAATCGATCTTATATAATATAAGATCATCTTGATAAAAAAAAAAAAAAAAAAACAAGATATGCAGATACATACACCATCCTCATAATTATTGTTTCCATTAAGCATATTGTTGTATTCAAGTAGCTGATTTTATTCTGTTTATATAATTACTGCAATATTTTTATGCAGTGTATTTCATTTGAAATACTCTTGTTACTTACATTGAATGAAAAACTTCTTTATTGAGCTACTTTTAGTTCTTCATTTTCTTTTTTATTGAAAATAATTATTCTTATAACTCAATGTAGCATTAAGGTAATTAAATTTTTTTCCTGGATAAATAATGCTAAAATATGTTACTACCTTTGAGTGTTCATATTTGATTTGATACCTGTTGTATATTTGTAGCAAATTGTAAGGTCTATTATAAAATTATAAGTAAGATGATTCTTTCAGCATAATATTCAGCAAAAAAGTTTGGTAACAATTTGCTTACAATCCTTAATATGCAAGATTTATATATTTTTCTGCATAATTTAACAATATAAATATGTGATCAATCTCTCTGTCATATTTCTTTCTTTATATTCAATGATATAAACCTTCTTACACCTTTCTTAAATTTACTTTTATTCTTGATGTTGTGAATTATACATTATTTGGGCTTAAGTTCCTCATAATAATATGAATTTTAATCTATTTTATTTAGCTTATTACAATTACATAGTAATATTTATGTAGCAATTAAATCATGAAATGCTCATGCAATACGATTATTTCAATTGCAGTATTTTGTATTTATTGCAATTAAATGTAAATTAATGAATAAGAACTATTAAGCTTGGTTTGGTTTTATTAACGTTGCACTAGAAGCAACACGAGAGCTATTGGAGACGGACCTCCTAATTTTGAACCTCGGTCAAGTGACGAGGACGACACCTGAGCTAGCATCCCTTCTTAACTTCCACACCATGCCACACTTGTGCCATACTTAAAAATAGTTCAGCCCCATATTTCTCGTATCAATTAGAACCATGAAACTTCTTTAAAATTTATTGGAAGTTATAAAGCAATTTGCGAATAACTTACACATAAGCAAGTATCTGTTATTTATTTAAGTAGTACAGAAACTTATTGAAATTATTTACTATGATTAGGATTACTGAAAGACAATTTTTGTGTTTTCACATGAACACAATAGGTTCAAATTATGTTCCATTGCATTACCTAAATTTAGGAAGAATGTGTGCTTTAATTATTACGCTGAAAAATTGTGTCTTTTTCAAAATTGAGCTGAGCAATTTTAAAAATTATAAGAATATAATTACGTTCACCATGGACACACATAAAATATGCATTCCAAAAAGAAAAAAAAAACCTTCATCTTCAAATAAATAATTATTTAAAATTTTAATTATTTTCAAAATGTTTTATAATTCTCACTATATATTTTAATATTTTTGAGTTATATTTTTCTTAATTTCTTCGAATTTGTTTTTCACAATTCAGTGCGTGTGTTTGGTTCTAATAGTGTTATTTAACTGTTTTGCAATTATTTTATTCCATCAAACGTTGCGAAAAACAGTTACACGTAATTTTGTGGGTTTTTTTTAAAAAGGAGTTATATATCAAAATCCTTATTTCATGAGTATAATAATTTGATGCATTATATTGATAGTAAAAGAGATTTGGAATTTTAAATGCATGACCTTCGTGAAAAACTAAAAGCAAAGAAAAAAGAATTCAAAAATTATAAAAGTCAATGAAATAATATGGTGCACTCTGTGAAAGATAGTTAAGATAATGCGCAAAATAATACAACTAGCACTATAAAAGATTGTGCATAAATTTATAAAAGTTCTGAAATTAAAAAAGGTGAATTTTTTTTTTATATTCTGTCAGTTAGTACCGTTTCCTCATAAGTTTGCATGAATAAGTTATTCAAAATTGGAAGAAATATATTTTGAAACAGCATTCAATTCATCCATGTTTGATAATTTCTTTACATAGTAGCCGTGAAAAATTAAATCTCTATCAAAAGTTTTAATTACCTCTCTAAATACTATATGCACAAGAAAAAAAGAACATTTTTTTAGTTATACTCTAATAGCAGTATTCGAAAAAGGACAAAAAAATTTTTTTTGTAACAAAATTTAAACATATACTGAATGAAGTGAGCATTAGAAAATATAACATACTATGCTCACAATTGAATGAGTGATGAATTTATTCGAACTGATCAAAATTAATTTTAAAAAAAACTTTAGAAATCATGAACTGTTATACAGTAGCTTATTTGTATGTCTACAACAGTTTATTTATCACCATATATATTTTCTTCGTTTGTATTTAATTATAAAATGCTTTAAAATATTTTAAGTCTTTTTTTCCATTGATATTTAATTTATTAATATACAAATTTTAAGACTTTGTGGGAAACTGAAAAAATGAAACAGAAACTACAATGCCCTGTTCTTCTCTTCTACAATCTTTAAGAAACAAGTTTTTATAAGTGCAGAGGAATTTTTAAACACAATAAAAATACAATACTAAATATATAATTTATAGTAAGAGGCCAATTTTTCTGTGCGCTTTCGCTGTTTATTTTAATTCTAAAATTCTGCCGAGTGTGCTGCATTTCTCGACTTTATCACCACTACAGAAGTTGTTTTCAAATAAAATATTCTTTTTTTTCTTAAGGTTAAAACTAAAAATGATATACTGTCATACTTGGTTGTTAGAATTCTGCTGTGGAAAAACTCGCATTTTCTTTTCCTTCGTTGTAAACATTAGAGAGTTGAAACTCACACGACAGATAAAACGTCAATAAATCTCTTTAGTGTCCAACCATTCTAAGCCTATCTATCTGAAGATTAGTTTTCAAAAAGTATCGGGTACAATCTCCTAAAGAAAAGTTACAAGTCGTAAAAAACTATATACAAAGGGAAACGAGATAATTACTTTTAGGGGTAATATTCTTTCTCAAATGTCGCATTCATTCTCGATTTCCGTATGATCATTCATCATTCTCGAATTTAGTGACGTTATGCGTGTCGGCAATTCCTTCCTTAGAAAGTCGTCGTGGGTGTCCAGCTTATACCTCCATAAAACCTTAAATTTTTAAATATATTGTTACGAAAATTGTCCGGTGTGTGTAGGTGAACAGTCCAACAAGCAGAATACTAGAAAAATAGTAATTTATTCTTTAAATAATAATAAAACAGGAAGCACAGACGACAACAAAATTTTACTTGCACAAATTTGCAGCACTAAATAAACAGCGATCCACAGTTTAAACAAAATCACGCAGTTTGCAAAGCAAGCACGATCATCACTTTCACTCCGAAAGACTAACTACTTGGAATACATTAAATCGAGTTCCAGCGTTCGTTAAAAGAAGGAACGCCTTTTTCTCTGTATATTGTGAAAAAAGTATATTTGGTGGATTACATATAGTTGATTAAGTGTTACCTTGTTTAAAGTGATAAAAGTGTGGCTTGCTAGGCGTGGCTGCAAAGGGATAGGTGCAGGGAGCGATTTTTCGGCAGCCTGTAGCCGTTTTTTGTGGATTTCGGAGGTGAAAAAAGTGATGGTTTCCCCGAGATTTTCGTAAGGTGGGAGAGGGCGAGAGCGGGTGTGCAAGCATCTCGTCCAATCAGGGTGGAGATTGTGGCGAGAGCGAGGGAGCAGGCTTCTCGACCAATCAGGTGGTGGAGATGGTGGCAATAGCGGGTGTGCAGGCTTTTCAAACGATCGAAGGGTTGATTCGGGTGAGTGCGGGTGTGCAAGCATCTCGCCCAATCAGAAAGTAGAATAAAAGTAAGAGTGTAGAAGTGAGAGAATGTAGGTATTGAGTAGTTCCGAGAACAGAGTGGAGGAGAGGGAGGGGGAAGAGAGAAGCTTCCCATTGGTTAGGATGTTAAAGAGAGAACTTAGAAAAAAGTGAATACGTGATTGTTTGGGCAGGCTGGGACGGAAAGTACGGCCCGGTTCTGCCGTCTAAGGTGGTTGAAGTTGCCGGTGACTTCCTTCGCTTCTTCGGTGATGTTGTGGGTTAGTCTTTACTTGCAGATTGATGGGGATATGGGTATCTTCCTGTCATCCGAAAGTAGATCGCTTGTTCTGCTATTGTAGGGTTTGGGTGGTTTTCAATTTTGGAGTAGAAATTTTCAGCTTGTTTTTTGAATTCTTTTTTTTTTTTGTAGTGGTCTTGAGTTATTTGTGTAGGATTTTCAGAGATAGATATTTTGGTGCTTTTGCAATGGAACGCAAGGCTTTGTTCTGAATTAATTGTAGCTTTTCAATCTGTGTTTTACTAATTGTCCCCCGGATGGGGCAAGCATACAGGAGGTTAGGCCTAAGAATCTATTTATAAATTAGAACTTCGTTTCCTATTGTGAGTGTAGAGCTTCTGCAGATGAATTTGATGAGTGAGAAATATGCTTCCAATACTTTTTTGTTATTTCTTCTGCATGTTTGACATACGTTAGTTGGTTATCCAGAGTGACGCCCAGATATTTGGTGGTGGTGATCCGCTGGATGGGTTCTCCAAATAGTATTATCGGATTTGAGTTGTTAATTTTCCTTTTATTGATAAATATAGCTTGCGATTTTCCAGGATTAATTTTGATTTTCCACTTGGAAATACATCTTTCATATTTTAGGATGTAATTTTGAAGTGATCTTTTGATTTCGTTCGAACGTTTTTTCTGGCACAAGATTGCGGCATCATCAGCGAAAAGGCAGATTTAGATGTCATCCTTGCATGGTACATCTTTTGTGTAGATTTTGAATAAGGCTGGAGAGAGATTACTTCCCTGAGCTGTTCCAGCTCTCATTTGTCGTGGCGTTAGCGTATTGAAGTGAAACTTGGAAGGTTCTATTGGTGATAAAACTATTGATTGTGTTGATTAGATAGGAGGGGAATTTTAGCATTATTAATTTGTAGATCAGGCCTTCGTGCCAGACTTTGTCGAAGGCCTTACTAACATCTAGGAAGAGAGCTGCAGTAATTATTTTTGTGTTGAATCCGTTGGTAATGAGATTGGTGTCTAAGAGAAGCTGGTGCGCTGTGGAAGTTTCTCTCCGGAATCCGTGTTGGAAATCTGGAATGATGCTATTTTATTGGCAAAATTTTTCGAATCTTGATAAAATAATTTTTTTCGTATATTTTCCCCAGAGATCTGAGGAGACTTATTGGTCGATAATTTTCCGGAAGGTGAAGATCTTTTCCTGGTTTTGGAATTATTTGAATTTTAGCGTGTTTCCATTTTTTAGGAAAATAATTGAGTTGGAGGCTTCTATTAAAAATTTTTGTTATGTAGGTGATGGCGTTAATAGGGAGTGACTTCTGTGCTATATTTTTCATTTGATCCATTCCGGGTGCTTTTCTATTGTGGAGTTGCAGGATAATTTCTTGAACTTCCTTCGGGTTGGTGAGGGGTGTGATCCGAGTTATTGTTTAAGTACTCCTCCACAGTTCTCAGGACGTGTTCCGTATGTTTTTTGTTAGTGGGTTCGCTATTTAGTTGAAACTGGTTTTCAAGTGAGTTGGCTATTAATTCTGCCTTTTCCTGGGGGCCGTGGATATATCCAGATGGTCCAAGTAGAGGTGGAATGACATTGTTTTCCCTTTTCTTGTTTTTTATGATGGTGTATAGGGATTGGTCCTCGGAGTGTGCGTTTTGCAGGATATTATTCCATGTGTTGTTTTTTATTGCTGTTACGACCCGCGAGTGCAGATGGCGCTAGTAATCATATTCTTGTTTTTACAATTTGTATCATTCTTCCTGTAGACATCAGCCAAGGAGCACGACGTACCAACTGTCACTCAAATAAACATTCATATTTTAGTATACAGTTCACAGCTCTTTGTTTGAATAGATAAGTTTCAAATAACTCAAAGTCTAATCAATTCAACCCCCCTTTCATCACCATACAGTTTTTGTGGTCACACGAGCCCGAGAACCGAAAATTGATAACATGGCGCCTAAGTTCTATCAGAATTCACCGTGTTGAGCAGAAGAAAAGCATATTTGATCGGTCAAATTACTCGGATTAAAAACTCTTTAGAGAGTGCGGATTCTCCATTGAATCAAGTGGAACTAAAAAATAAACTAGTCTCGCTTTCCCAGGTCAAAGCGAAAATCGACGTTTTACGAAACGAAAGTTACAGTATTCTTTCGGATGAAGAACTCCCTGATTTTGAAAACAGTTTGGATAAAATGGAAGAAGACGCTGATAATTTAGAGGTGAGTCTCAATACTTTACTTGAATCTTCAGCTTTGAATACCCCTAAATTGTCTGTAAACAATGATTTTGCTAATTGTACCGTAAAACTGCCTTCCATTAATTTACCTGAATTTTCGGGACAATATGTTGATTGGTTACAATTTAAATCTCAGTTTGTAACATTAATTGATAATACTTGTTTATCAGATTCACAAAAATTGTATTATTTACAATATGCCCTCAAAGGCAATGCAAAACAGTTGCAAACAGTTAATGATTCATACGTATCTTTATTCGACGCCTTAAAACGAAGATAAGAAAACAAAAGATTAAACGTTAATAGCCACATTGATGAACTGTTGAATCCTAACAAAATAAAATTTGAATCTGCATTTCACCGTAGAAATTTAATTGATTCAATTCAGAGTCATCTGAGAGCTTTAAAACAATTAGAATTAGAACTTAACGCTTTGTGTGAATCAATGCTAATTTTTGTTATCACCCAACGTCTAGACGATGAATCTCGTAAACAATTTGAAATGGAATTACATTCCAATGATTTGCCTGAATGGGATACATTTTTAGACTTTTTAATTAAAAGAAGCCAAGCCTTAGAAAACGTGCAGAGAAATTCCTCGTTGAAACCAAAGAACGAAAATCCTCTCAAATTCAAAACGTTTGTTGTAAAAAGTGATAAAAAAAATTGCCCTCTATGTTTGTCAGAACCACACCCAATTTTTAAATGTAAAAAATTTCATGATATGTCTATTCAAGATAGGAACAATAGAGTGAAATCTTTAAATCTGTGTTTTAATTGTCTCGGTCATCACCTTATTAAGAACTGTTTAAAATTAAACAAAAAATGTAAGCGGTGCAATGCAAACCATAATTCACTTCTTTTCAATGCAAGTAAACCCCGTTTAGAATCTAACCTTATGAACGGCAACCTTCCCGTTCCCTCCCAGCAGAGTTCATCTAGGATTATTTATGACCGAAACCCTGCGCCGATGAACGATTCATTAACATTTTCTTCAACTGCTGCGTCATGTTTGTACACCACAGTGAAGAACAAATCAGTTTTACTTTCCTCCGCCAAGGTCAAAGTTCAAAGTGCGGGAGGCAGCTGGCGTCCGTTGAATGCAATTCTAGACAGCGGGAGTCAACAATGCTTATGTAGCTACGAAGCCGCGGATTGTTTAGGATTGAAGAAACAAAAAATAAACGCGAAAATTGTGGGTGTGAACGGTGTTTGCACTGCTGTAAAAGATAGAGTGATGACTGAAATTTCGAACGAAAGTGGATCATTCAAAAGAAAACTTATCTTTCTCTTAGTGCCTGAAATAACAGGATGTGTTCCTGCAGAACCGTTTGATATCACAAAAATAAATTTTCCAAAAAATATAATTTATGCAGATACGTAATTTAATATTCCCAAACATATTGACATTCTTCTTGGAGGGGAAATATTTTATGAGTTATTAAAAAGTGCACAAATAAAGTTATATGACAATCAAATAATATTGCAAGACTCTGTGTTCGGTTATATTGTTACAGGTTCCATTCAAAACGAACAATCAAACCATTACTATTGCAATTTCCTCAAAGATAAGGTTGATAACAGTATAAAAATTTTTTGGGAACTAGAGTCATTAGGCATTACAGACGAACCGAACTGTGATCTAGATGACCAAGCCATGCAATATTTTAAGACTTCAGTACGTTTCAATAATGCTCGTTATGAAGTTGGGTTTCCCTGGAAAAAGGATAAACAAGAATTACAAGACAATTTTTCCGTTGCAGAAAAACGTGCTAAATCATTAACAAGAAGATTCATTCGTGACCCAACTCTGTTCATTCAATATTCTGAAATTTTAAAGGAATATGAGTCGCATGGAATAATTGAAAAGGTTCTACAAACTGAAAGGTCAACTGACAGAGCAGTTTTCTATTTACCGCACCAAGCGGTCTTTCGTCAAGAAAGCTTAACTACAAAGATGCGCATAGTTTTCGATGCAAGTTCCCATGAAGATGGACAATTAGCTCTTAATGACTGTATATGGCCAGGTGTGAATTTAAATCCAAACATATTCCATCTGATCATTTCCTTTCGCTTGAACAAGATTGCTATTATCGCAGATATAGAACGTGCATTCTTACAAATTTCATTGCGCGACGAGGACAGAGATGCAGTTAGATTTCTGTTTCCAGAACTTGGTTCAAATCAAATCGAGCCCTACAAGTTTCAAGTTTACAGATTTAAGCGTGTGATGTTTGGAGTGAACGTGAGTCCTTTCTTACTCTCCGCAACGATTAAGCATCATATCGAGAAATATCGTGAACAGTATCCAGCAGCAACTGAATTGCTCGACACTTGTCTCTACGTTGATGATGTAATTAGTGGTGCTGATGACATCTCCCAAGCTTTAAAAATATCAAAGGATGCTGATACCATCATGAAAGATGCTAGCATGAAATTACGCAAATGGAATTCAAATGATCAAACCTTAATGAAAACATGGGAATACGAAGGCCTTGAGACACATCCTCGTCACTCGGAAAACAATTCTGGAGTCCAATCATCAAAAGTTTTAGGGATACCATGGAATGTCATCCACGACTATTTCACAATTGATGTGAAAGGACTGCTAGAATTAGATACATCAAAACCTGTCACAAAAAGAATTGTGCTACAATCAGCTGGTAAAATATACGATCCAGTTGGATTTTTATCGCCTTACACAATTAAGCTCAAATGCTTATTACAAGAACTTTGGCTAAGAAAATTAGCCTGGGATGACGAGCTACCACCAGATATTTATGCAACATGGTTACAATGGTGTTCAGAACTTCCTCTTTTGTCAGAACTAAAGATTCCACGAATGATCCTCGATTCCAGTTCTGGAGATTCAAGTGAAATCCAAAACCATACCTTCTCCAAAGAGCATACGGAGCTGCCACCTTTTTGAGAGTTAAGCACAAGGACAGAATCAGTGTTGATCTAGTAACATCTAAAAGCCGTGTTGCACCTCTGAAAAAGTTATCCCTGCCCAGATTGGAACTGATGGGTGCTCTAATTGCTGCACGCTTAACAAAGGAAGTTAAGAAAATAATAGATCGAAAATGTCCAACTACAGTCTTTTTCTGGACGGACTCTCAGATCACTTTATATTGGATCAAAGGTCCCAGTCATAGATGGAAAACCTTTGTGGCGAATAGAGTTCGGGAAATCCAATCCCTCACCGATCCGAAGTCGTGGTTCCATTGTTCAGGCAAGGACAACCCAGCAGATCTCCTTACAAGAGGAATCAGTGTCGAAGCTCTTTCAACGAACTCCAAGTGGTGGAATGGACCCTCGTTTCTGAGTCAAACCAACTTCCTGACCAATGGACCAGATGAAGCGATCCCAGAAAGATTGTATTCAGCAGAAATGAAAAAGAACTCAAATCCAGAAAGTGACATTTCCCTGACAGTGACAATGACTCAAAATGATTTTTTTGAGAACATAATTAATATATCAAACAGTTATGTAAAATTAATTCGAGTTATAAGTTTAATTTACAGGTTCATACATAACTGCAGAACCAGAAGTGCAAAGATAAAAGGACCCCTTACTTCACAAGAGGTAAGTTATGCTGAAAATTGGCTGATCCCCTCATTACATGAAAAGGAGTTCCCCGAAGAAATGCGTAAATTGTTGGCAGGTGAGCCTATTCCTACAAGAAGCAAGTTAACTTCTCTTAATGTCTTTCTTGATGAGAGTAACATTATTAGAGTTGGAGGCAGACTTGCAAATTCAAATTTGAATGAGAAGGCTAAATTCCCAATGATTTTACCGAGTAAACATATTTTAACTGATATTATATTGTGTTATTATCATAAAAAATATTTGCATGCAGGACCCCACTCACTTTTAAATCTTGTTCGTCAGAAATTCTGGCCTCTCAATGGCAGAAATAATTGACGTAGAATTATTCATGAATGTGTAATTTGCTTCAAAAATAAGCCTATCACATGAAATCAAATTATGGCTAATCTACCAAGAGATCGTGTAACTTCGAACTACCCTTTTAATGTCACAGGCATTGATTTTGCAGGCCCATTCCTTATTAAGTTTAAAAATCAAAGAAAAGGAGTACTAAATAAAATCAATGTGGTAATATACGTATGTTTATGCACAAAGGCTATACATTTGGATTTTGTGACTGATCTCACATCCCAAGCATTCATAGCAAGTTTAAAACGTTTTTTTAGTAGGAGAGGAAAGTGCGCAAAAATCGTCACCGACAACGGTAAAACTTTTGTGGGCGCAAACGCCGAGATTAAAAAATTGTTCAAAATAGTTAAATCGCCTGATCAAACATTAGCTGATTTTTTGACTAGTGAATCCATAGAGTGGAACTTTATCCCACCGAGGTCCCCAAATTGTGGAGGACTATGGGAAGCAGGGGTAAAATCCTTTAAATTCCACTTAAAAAGAGTTGTAGGGAATGCACATTTAACTCTTGAAGAGTTCATTACCATACTTTGTGAAATCGAGGCAGTACTAAATTCCCGACCACTCACTCCTTTGACATCAAATTTCGATGATTTCGAAACTCTGACCCCTGCACACTTCTTAGTTGGTAGACCCCTAACATCCATAGTTGAACCACAAGTAACTAATATAAACGAGAATAGGTTGTCGAGATGGGAAAGAGTAAAAAAAAATTACTCAACACATTTATAAACTTTGGAAACGTGATTATCTAAATAATTTGCAAGAACGTCACAAGTGGAAATTAAAAAAAAAATAATGTTTCAGTCGGATCCTTAGTGTTAATAAAAGACGAAAATCTTCCCAGTACGAAATGGAGTAAGGGTAGAATAACAGAAGTATTTCCCGGCACAGATGGTAAGGTCCGAGTTGTGAACCTGCGAATGCCAAATGGAAACATATTGAAGAGAACAATTAGAAACCTTTGCATATTACCTATATGAAATTTTGTAATTAACCCCTTAACTGCCGCCGGCGTATATATACGCCTCACTCAACCGATGCGTTCACTGCCGCCGGCGTATATATACGCCTTTCCGAAGTACGATCCTTTGCGTTGCGCTACTATAAAGAAAACTACTCCCACGACCTTGGAATGCCATAAAATGACCTTGACAAGGTTTGAAACGGATTTTCTTATTTCATAGAAGAGGGGTAGGGTATTGGTAAAGGGGATTTTT
This sequence comes from Nephila pilipes, assembly GCA_019974015.1. Taxonomy (NCBI): domain Eukaryota; kingdom Metazoa; phylum Arthropoda; class Arachnida; order Araneae; family Nephilidae; genus Nephila; species Nephila pilipes. Next base: position 15,572 of record BMAW01018273.1, on the reverse strand, counting down.
CTGAAACGGGAAAGTTATAGCTGTGCAGTTTTGCTTCTGTTTCTGTTTGAGTAGGTCGTGCTTTTTTATTCTTCTTTTGCATCCGTTTTCGTTTATTGTGCGAAATAGAAGATCTTTTTACGAAAATGTCTGACAGTGATGAGAGTGATTTAGATGATTATTTTCCATCATCTTCAGGATCAGAAACGTCGGAATATGATATTACGTCAGATGAAGAGGATTCTGATTGCGACTATTCTCTGAAAGACGCCTGACGTTGGGTACAACTGGATACAAAAAATTTACAGAAGAGAAGAAGACAGAAGAGGTATTATATAACAATATTTCGTCACCTGTTGGAAATGGCTATTTGGAATGCCTTCATCTTACGGAAAAAGAAGCTTCCAAACATTGACAATTACGATTTCCGAATGAATTTGGTGGAACGCATATTAGAAAAATTCCATGTTACCACACCACGATCTGCTAAACGACAGAAGTTACAAAGCGATTATCCTTTATGACTTACTGGTAGACACTTTCCGGACTTAGTACCATCAAAGAAAAATGTATTGTTTGTTCAAAAGTAAAAGTTCGTCGTGAAACTCGCTATCAATGCAATGAATGTGATGTTGGTTTATGTGTTCAACCTTGTTTTAGGAAATATCACATAGCAGATAAGTTATAACATCTGTTTGATTACACTGTTATTTATACTTTAAATTTTGTATATATATATATATATATATTCATTTACTATTTTCTATGAAAGTAAAAAGGTTTTGTGTTGCAAAACGCACCTCTTTTTTCTCTCCAATACACCGCATAACAACGCGCGCCTGTATGAAAAACGGTGGATACTGGGGAGCGTATCTCGTAAGTTTTCCTCGGCAGGGAAGGGGTTAATAATTATTGTTTGTGTATTATTCAATTTTAATCACATATTTAAGTATTGTATAATGTATCGTGTATTTTGTATTTAAGTATTGTAACCAATTTATGTGTGTATATTTGTATTGAAATTTCATTTCAATGGCGGGGACTGTTACGACCCGCGAGTGCAGATGGCGCTAGTAGTCATATTCTTGTTTTTTTACAATTTGTATCATTCTTCCTGTAGACATCAGCCTAGGAGCACGACGTACCAACCGTCGCTCAAATAAACATTCATATTTTAGTATACAGTCCACAGCTCTTTGTTTGAATAGATAAGTTTCAAATAACTCAAAGTCTAATCAATTCAACCCCCCTTTCATCACCATACAATTGCCTTGAACCATTTCTGGACTTCTCGGTTTAATTTATTAAGTGTGGCTTTGTATCTGGGTCTCTGGTCTCTTGCCATCGCTTCCGGATAATATTCTTGAGTTGTATTTTTCTTCTTAGTGGAGGTGGTATGGTGTAGCCTTGATTTTGAATAATCTTGGTTTTGCTGGAGGAGTTGATCGCCGTTTGGTATTGAGTGCGGAAATTTTCGATTGCTATATCGATTTCTTCAGTTGTGAATATTTTTGGATTTCCTGGGAGTAGGTTTTTAAGTTGTGTTTGAAAGGTGGTCCAGTTGGTGAATTGGATTGAATTAATTTTTTGATGTTGGAAATCGTCGGATTCAACTGTGAATCAGACTGGGTTGTGATCGCTTGATAATGCTGATATTGATTCTGTAATTATTTTGTCGATTCCTTTTGAAATGCATATATCTATAGTGGAGTTATTGGTGCGGTGTGTGATTCTTGTTGCCTGGTCTGATGCGTGAATTTTTAGGTTATTTTTTCTTGCGAATTCGTAAATTTTCTTTCCCTGGCTATTGCTTCCGGTGGGGTTCCAAGTGTTGTGTTTGGCGTTTAGATCGCCGATAACGAGACAGTTTCTTCGATTAAAAAATAAATTTTGGAGCTCAATTTCTTCAATCGGTTTTCTAGGTAATTTATATACCGATGCTATTGTAATGGAATCTTTGTTTCTTCTTTCTAGGGTTATTGCTGTTCCTTCGATGATGCTTGTGCTGAGCGGTGCGGCGTGGTATGGAAATGAGATTTTTACGAGCAGGGCTGTTTCTCCTCCAGCATAGGTGGTCCGGTCAGTTCTATGGGTGGTGAAATTTGGGAGATTTAATTTTGAGACTGGTTTTAGTCTTGTTTTTTGAAGTGCTATTATGTCAGGATCTATTTTATGGATGAAGTCATGGAATTGCAGTTCCAAGATAGGATCATTAGGTGATTTCGTCTATTGATCATTAATTAATTAATTATCTTCTTCTATGAACTTGAAGAGGGCGGCCATGCGCCCTGCCTTCGTCGGGATGTTATTTGCAATACGCACGAACTGTTTTAGTTCTCCATATAATTCTTGACATTTCGGGCTTTTTAATACCGAAAAGGAATCCTCTATTGCTGTTTCGGATGTATTTTGTTGTTTTTTGCTGGTTCCAGGTTTACTAGGCAGCGGTGGGAAGTTTTCGGCACTTAGCTCCGGGGCGGGCTTGTGCCGAGGCTCCTGGTGTGGTGTGGAAGTCACGGCGCGGCGCCTGCATTTGTTCTCCGGTGGTGCGGTCTCCTTGGGCTTGGGTGGGTGGTTAGTAGGGTTTCTCGGACAAGCGAGATAACTGGCCGGATGTTCTCTGTGACATAGGCAACATTTGGGGGGGGGCGCAGTTGCTTTTGTGCACTCCTTTGTTAGGTGATTGCCAGCACATTTCACGCACTTTGGCTCTCTTGTGCAAAACTGTGATGAGTGAAAAAATCCCTGACAGCGGAAGCACTGTGCAGGGCCATATTTTTTTTCGTAGAGATTCAACCTTTACTTCCATGTATCCCAAATGGGTGATGTTATATATTTTTTGGTTCTCTGGATTTTTGGCTAGTGGGGCTAAGAAGAACGGCATTGGGAGGCCATTTCTCTTATTTGTCATAAACGTGTATCTCTTCTACTGTAATATTCTTTTCTGTTAGTTCCTGAGCAATTTCTGTTGTGGGCATGTCAATGGGCATTCCCCTAATGATTGCTCTGATCTCTTTATCTTCAGGTAGCATGTACGTGTGCGCCTTCAGATTTTGGTCGTCTATGTATCGCCGCATCATATGATAAACGTACGCGGTTTGTTAGGAAATATTTTTAGGTTTGTACCTATCAGCTTGATTTTCGTTAATGCTTGCAACGTTACGAGCAGGGCCGCGGCATTCGGCACGTTGTCGATCGTTATCGGTGGCGCCATCTTTCGTCGTGGAATGGAAGGAGGAGTTGCAGGGCGTGGAGTTCGCCTCGGCGATGCAGGTGGTGACGGCATGGGAGGGGTATCCCTTGCTTCCATTTCTGTGATTTCATCGGTCCCTTCTATTGTAAGGGTGCTGAATCGGTTGCTACAGTTTGCATCATCCGTCCTTGGTTTTTTGGCTGATTGCGAGTCCAGGTTTTTTCGGGCTCTATTTTTTGATTTAACTGGAGTAAATTGAGTTTCAGGTTTCGTGGTTACGCCCCATGAGCTGAGGCGTTCACGTAGTCTGACCGATTCCAGAGTAATTTCCTTTTTCCGGGTTTGGGCATATCTGTTCCTTACTTCGTCCATTATTTCATGGAGATCTATGATGTGCTGACTAAGCTAATCCGACTGGTGGGGATTTGCTAATGCATCCGATAAGTTTGCTTCGACACAGTTTGCGATGTGTAGAAGTCCATCTGATGTAACAGTGCTTTCCAGCGTCTTGAGTATCGCTTCGATGGAAGCCTTTTCAGCAGGTAACTTTATTTTCGCCATCTCGGGGGCTGGAGTGGTATCCATTATCGTAATACTTTGAGCCGACTATAGCTATTTTTAAACAAACGGCTATAATCGGTTCTATAAGTTAAGTTAAATAGTAATTAAATACAGCTAAACAATTCTTAACAGAAAGGAAGGTTAATGCGACCACTCGTCAATTCGCCGGTGCAGGCGATAATGTCGCCAAAAATGATACAACCGACCACAAACGGAATATGTGAATACCAATAAAGTCTGCTTGGCGAGACTTCTGCCGGAGAAATGGAAAAGTACTAAATATTGTTATGTATCAACAGAACATCGGTTTATTCTAACATGTTAAAAATAAAGGCCCTGATATTGAAGAATCTTTACTTAGAGGAGTTGAAGGTTTTTTTGAAACGTGCCAAGATCACCAAACAGAGTAATTAATGTTCCAATGTGGTAGTCGTCCAATTGTGACTACGTTACACACTATGATGTAGGAAAGATTCTTAGAAAAGCTGAGTAATAAGGCTTCCCTTCGCTACATAATAAAGTTCTATACAATTATACCTTTTATAATAACTTGCAACCGATGTATTTCCTCTCCCCTCAATCCTGCAACGCCCTCTGCAATAACTGCGTCACGCATTCAGTTTAGCATATGAACTCAAGGTGTTCGGAGCACTAAAACAATCATGCGCATTAACGGGAAAATCCCTCGGCGCATACTCAGCTCAGTATCTCTTTGTTTCTACTATGTATGTAAATTATAAATGTGTTGTCCTTGTAATAAAATAATTGTTTAGTGATCTGGGCCCTTTTCTTCTGTAACTACGAAAAGTAGTTATAATGGCGCCCAACGCGAAAAATTATTTTAGTAATTTTGATATTTGTGCAATCCTGCGTTTATGACCGTAGCCAACGGTAGTACTATATTGAAGTAGTTTGTGCAGTCCTGCAACCCCTTGGTTGTGATTGCTGGTGAGATCTGGAGTTATATTAACAGAGCAACAGTTGCTCTTATTGAATTTTGGATACAGTGCAGCCCGCACTTGGTGTCTTCAGTTGCAGCCAGCACATCCATTGATAAGTATACTCTTTCCTAACTGAACATTTTTTAGATTCTTAATTTTAAAACGAATCTGTTGGTCATCCAGACCATGGTATAATTTTATTGTCTATGGAAAAGTAAAATTTCTCGTCTGAACAAAACGAGAAACTTAGGTCATCCTGACCATTGTAGAATGTTAATCCAATGTTTCCCGTCTCTATGGTTGTAAAATGCTTATATTTTAAGTGTAAATGGAATTATATTTCAATATATTGTTTTTATGAATAATAATAAAGTCATTGCATAATTATCTTAAGATATATCTTTTCTAGTTTGTATAAGAATATTGTGAAATTTAGAAATTATAGTGTTTGCATTTAATATTTTATTCATTTTGAAATCGCTAATTTAGAATTGTGTATATTTGTATAAATGTTTTAAAAATTTTGTATTCCAAAGTGTAAAACTGATTTCAGATGTTAATTTCGTAACGGAAGTAAATATGATTCATGTATGTAAGAATGCAACTGCGAATTTCGCTTTGCGCATGTGACCTGGAACTCAAATTATTTCAGCCTGTCAGCGTAAAGTTGATTTCTGTTTATATATATTAGGAGAAAATGCTTAGGTTGTAATTTATGAGTTCTTTTCATTGAATACTGTTTTAAGTAACTGATGAAATTTATTAGGAATATTTAACATTCTGTGGTTTTCCAAAAAGACAGATTTATAGTCTATTTCTTATTCATTCGTTGAAAAGAAATTGATTTTAAGTAAATAATTGGTGGTTTATGTTATTAATCTAAAAACATATTTATGCCTATTTCAGAGTATCTTATTTAAATTATTCTAGCCTGAGTTTGTTAGATTATTATTCAATTTTTTTAAGAAAAGATATTAAATTGAGTCTAATTTGAAAAGTAATGAATAATAATAAAAGTAAAAGGTATAAGTTTTCCCGCCACAGGAACGGTTCTGAAAATTACCGGAAATGAAGTAGACAGAATTTTATTTCAGAATGTTCGTTGTATATTCTTTTTAGTCTAAAATATAAATTCTGGTGAAGAGAAGATTCTTGATACTTTTATGTACTCAATGTTTAATTAAATATTTTCTTTTATTCTTTGAAGTGCATTTGGAAAAAGTTTTTTCTTCTCTTACTTAATTTGATAGTTAGGTAATTAATAAAACAAACAAAGAATTTTTCATATTTTATTTTGTTGTTTTTCCTGAAGCATATTATTCCACATATTCGTTATAGATCTGCAATTTATGTATATTGTAAATTTTTTTTGTTTTATTAGTGTTTTTAGTGTGACATATAATGTAATTTTCCCCCAGGTTATAATTGTTAGTATATTAATTTAATGTACATTGAATTTTTCGAGTATAAATTTTTATTTTACTACAGAATATTTCAGCATAGTGTATTAATTATAGTTTTGGCATAATAATTAGGTATTAGAAACTTTTTGAACTTTAAAACTTTTCACAAAAATAATTAAAATGTCTTACCTCGCAGGAGTTAAGAAAGAGGACTTACGATCTCTTTGTGAAGATCTCGGACTATTACCTCTAAAATGTCTGTGTTAAACCTAAAAAACTTAATAATTAATGACACTAATTATGATGAAGAGTTACCCGTGAACATTTAAAAGGTATTATTCAACATCGTAAAAGTGATTATGAACAGAAACTTAGAGAGATCGAAAGCGAGAGGGCATTCGAACTCGAACAGTTACGACTGTCACAGCCACAACAATCAGCTACCACTCATGGGTTGGGTGTGGAGAAACCTACTCTTGACGTACAAAAGTTACTCCCTAAATTCAAAGCACAAGATGATGACATTGGTCTCTTCTTGACTTTATTTGAACGACAACTTTCTTTCCTTAAAGTTCCCAAAGAAAATTTTGTCACTTATCTCATAAGTGCACTACCAAGCGATATCGCAAAATTGATCCCAGAGAACCAGACACATTGTCTCAAGATTATGACCATTTTAAAAGTATGTAACTAAAACGCTTTAAACTCAGTGTAGAGAAATTCAGGTTATTATTTTCTCAACATAGAAAAGCCGCCAACAGTACCTGGAAAGACTTTTACTTCGAAGTTCGAACATATCTAGAAGGATGGTTAACTGAACTGCAGATTGAGACTTTCGAAAAAAAGGATCTGATCATCACAGATCAAATTAAAAAGAAATGTCCTCCAGATTATAGAAACCATTTCAACGATACATGGTCTGAAATCATTTCACCATGTGATCTAGTTGACAAACTGGATAGCTTTGACAACATGAAGGTGGGATTGCAGAAGAAGTCTCAACTTCTGGAAAATCGAAATAAAATTTGGGTTAAGTCAGCCTCATCGACTGCAGAACATGGAAACACCGTTTCATCCAGAAACCAGCAATTCTCTATGAAGCCTTTTCCGAGAATAAATAATAGAGGTTATGCTACAAAGCAGCAGGAAGATCGCCCTCCTGTAAAGTGTAATGGTTGTGGAACTCCTGGTTTCATCCGAGCAAAGTGTCCCAATTGCACAGCAGAGCCTAAGACTGAATCGTCCCGATTCGAATTTTTGGAAGCAAGTTCCTGTTTTGTTACTACAGCTTCGGTATCAACCGTATACCTGCGTATAAATGGAATTTTTGGAAAAGCTTGTGCGGATACTGGATCCAGTCACTCTATTGCTGGTGAAACTTTGTATACATTGCTGAAAGATGAAGGTGCTAAGTTCCGGAACGAAACAATGTGTATCTCACTTGCTGATGGACAGCGCTCGACAGAAGATGTCCTCATCACTACAGTAACCCTTGAAATTGAAGGACGGAAGTTCGACCAAGAGCTTATCTCATTACCCGATGCAAAAAGAAACAGAACTCTGCTAGGTATTGACTTTCTAAAGAAATCAGGAATCATGTTGGATTTAAGGAATCAACAATGGTTTTTTGCTGACATGCTTCAGAAGCAGTTTGCCGTTGGTGAACATGCCAATGACCAACATCCAGTTGACAACTTAGATGTCAATTTATGTACTCTTCGTAAGAAGAAGGTCGATGTTTAAATACTATGCAGAAAGAAAAACTAGTTGCAGTCTTTAGGAAGTACGCATCTGTCTTTGAACCAGGGGGCGAGCCTACTCCCTACATTGAACACCGAATCAATACAGGAGATAGTCCACCTGTCTCCGTACCTCCTTATAGAATGTCACCTGTGAAAAAAGAACTCCTAAAGAAAGAACTTGATACACTATTAGAAGGAAACATTATAGAAGAATGTGAATCACCATATGCAGCACCTGTTGTGCTCGTTCCCAAACCAGTTGGAAAAATGCGCTTATGCATTGATTACAGAAAACTCAATGCAACGACAGTTTCTGATTCTTATCCTTTACCTCGAATGGACGATTTGCTTCATGTGGCGAAGCATACACCTTTCATGACTACAATTGATTTAAAATCGGGTTACCACCAAATCAGTGTATGTTCTTCAGACAGAGACAAAACAGCATTTGTCTGTCCATTTGGAACTTTTCGTTTCCCGCGAATGCCATTTGGACTGAAAACGGCTCCTGCCACATTTCAAAGATTAGTTGACAAATTTCGCAGTGGTCTTAAAGACATGCACGTATTATCATACTTAGATGACATAATTATCTTATCAGAAACATTTGAAAAACATCTTGATGACCTCAAAACAGTCTTTGAAAGACTTTTGTTGTTTAAACTGCAAGCAAATCGCAGTAAATGCAACTTTGCTTGTGAAAAAGTAAAGTACCTCGGACACTATATCACTAGTTCCGGAGTCCAAGTAGATCCTGACAAAACAACTGCTATCAGAGATATACTTCCTCCGAAAAATGTTAAACAAGTGCAATCCTTCCTACAAAGGTCTCCTGCAAACTCCAGTTTCATCCCAACGTTTTGAAACACTAGCTATTGATCTTTTTGGCCCCCTGCCGGAAAGTAAAGATGGTAAAAAGTGGATCTTTATAGTCGAAGATTACACCACAAAATGGGTGGAACTTTTTGCCTTGCCATCTGCAACTGCCAAAGAGTGTGCTACAACACTCCTTGAAGAAGTCCTTCTAAGATACGGAATCCCTCGTCGTATCATAAGCGATAATAATGATACACAGTTTGTGTCAGCTGTAATGCAACAGCTTTGTTACCTTCTAAACATCAAACAATCTTTGATTCCTGTCTACCATCCACAAGTAAACCCAGTGGAACGAAAGAACAGAGACCTAAAGCCTCGTCTTGCCATCCTGGTTTACGACAAGCAAAACTCTTGGTCAGAAAAGTTGCCATCAATTAGATTTGCCTTGAATACAGCCAAATGCCAGACCACTGGTCAAACTGCAGCTTTTCTGCATTTTGGAAGAGAACTACGGACGCCCGACGATGTCATGCATGATCTTCGTGCTGTCATCGAAAACGATAATTTCGTTGCAGATATTACTCCATACTTCAAGAAATTTTCCCAATTCTTAGCTGAAGCTAAAAATGTTGCTGAACAACAACAAGATAAAAGAAAGCATTATGCTTACAAGAGAAGACGGGAAGCAACTTTGTTTCATCCAGGTGATAAAGTCTATGTCACCTCAAACCCCATGAGTAGTGCTGAAAAAGGAAAAACTTCCAAGTTCCTCCCACGCAGAGTGAGTGTGAGTGATAGTAGATTTTAATGGCGCAAGAGCCAAAGTAGGCTATGCTGCGCCAAACATTTGTTAAAATTTATTTAAAAAGTAACAGCCTAAAAACGCAAGACAAACATAAATAACATACAAAAGATAAAAAGTTAAAAATCAAATGTGGTGTAAAAGGCCAATATATCTTAAAAAGGCAAATAAGTTATGGTGGGGGTTTCCCCCACCAAGTCAGAAAGTTGTAAAACAGATGATTGAAAAAAAGTCCGGCGATGATGATCAAACACCGGACAGTCAATTAAAATGTGATGAATAGAGTAAGGGACATGGCAGGAAGGACACTCGGGAGCATCTTCTCCAAACAAAAGATGTTTGTGAGTAAAACGAGTATGTCCAATGCGAAGGCGAGTCAGTCTGACATCGGCTCTTCGCATTGGAAAAACAGGCCATTCTCCAATGATCGGCTTCACCGAGTGTAATTTGTTGTTAATTTGTAGATTCCACGATTCCTGCCATGTCTGATGAATGAGCATTAAAATATGACGGCGAATGTCCTCAAATGGGACTGCGAGCGTCAGAGGATTCGTTGCCGAACGTGCAGCCGAGTCCGCTTGTTCATTTCCTAAAATACCTACATGACTAGGTATCCAGCAGAACTTTATGTCATAACCCCTGCTATAAAGCTGGCAAATAATGCCAGCTATTTCAACCACGATAGGATGACTTTGATCGTGCAGATGTGCCAAAGTTTCCAGGACGCTCCTGCTGTCAGTATATACAACGAACTTTCGAGAACTGGATGTCTCGACTAATTTCAGGGCACAGTAGATGGCGACTGCTTCGGCAGTGTAGACACTGCAGGAAGAGTCGAGCCGGTAACTGTGCCTGATGTCATTCGAAACGACACCACAGCCGACGTATCCAGTTCCCTTCGATCCATCCGTGTATATAGGAATATAATCCTCATACTGGCAGTGATGGAAGGCAAAGATTCTCTAGAGAACAATGGGACATGTGTTGGATTTGTTGAATAAAGCAAAAGGGTTATGGAAAGTAAACCTTGGAACATTCCAGGGTGGAAATTTAAAAAAATTTCTTTGTTGAATACCCAAGTCATGTAGGCTGAGTTCCTCGATGAAGTCTTTCACCCTTTCAGAAAAAGGACGGATGAAAGAAGGACGAGCACTGTACAATCTCCTTAAAGACGGGCTGATAGAAATGGTCTTAAATGGGTGAGATGGGAGAGATGACATTTTGAAATGATAATAGAGCGACAGTTTCAGGCGCCGCGAAGCCAAAGGTAGCTGGTTACAAATGACATAGAGACTCTGCACAGGTGACGTTCGGAACGCACCACAGCAGATTCTCAGAGCATTATGGTGGACTGGGTCAAGCTTCCGCAAGGTAGTTTTGCAGGCAGATCCGTAGACGACACATCCGTAGTCGATCCGAGACAGAATCACCGACTGATACACTCGGAGTAATGAAGTTCGATCCGCTCACCAAGAGGTGTTGGATAACACCTTCAAGATATTCAGGGATTTCTCACATTTCCTCCGCAGATATAAAATGTGCGGAAGGGAAGTGAGTTTGCGGTCGAAAATTACTCCGAGGAAGCGGACGTCAGGGACGACAGGAATAGACGTATTACGGATGCGAATGTCAGGATCGGGATGGAGACCCCGTTTCCTACAAAAATGCACGCAACTACTCTTGCTGGCAGAAATACTATGCCCATTAGCATCACACCATGTAACCAGGTTATTGACTGCGGTCTGAAGTCGTCGCTCAATGATACGCATTGACGATCCTTCGCAGGAAATCTGCAGATCGTCAACGTATAATGAACTATGAACTGATGGTTGCAGATGCAAAAGTATAGGTGACAGATGACAAATAAAAAGAGTGGGGCTCAAAATGCTCCCCTGAGGAACTCCTTCAAATTGAGTAAAAGATGAAGATAAAATATTACCAACCCGTACTTTAAAAGATCTAAACGATAAAAACATTTTAATAAAAAGAGGTAAATTTCCTCTCAGACCATAATCGTAAAGAGTGCGCAGAATCCCATAGCGCCACGTACGGTCATATGCCTTTTCGATATCAAAGAAAATAGAAACCAAATGATTCCTCCGTACGAAAGCAGAACGAATCTGACTTTCGAGTAGAAGGATGTTATCTACTGTGGATCTTCCTTTACGGAAGCCACTCTGAAACGGAGGAATGCATTGATTCTTTTCCAATTGATATACGAGACGGGCATTGACCATACGTTCTAGCGTCTTACACAGGCAACTCGTCAGAGCGATAGGCCTATAGTGGAGAGGGTTCTTTGGATCCTTTCCAGGCTTCAGAATAGGAATAACGATTGCTTCCTGCCACTGGCTAGGAAACACATGCTCCCTCCATATTCGGTTGAATAGGTAAAGGAGACTGACAAGTGAATCCTCGCTCAAGTGGCGAAGCATATCGTATGTTATACCATCAGAGCCTGGACTGGTATTGTGAGCCAAGGACAGAGCCTTTCTCAATTCCCACATGTCAAAGTCACAGTTGTAAGGGAGTGGTTGCCGACACCTGAAGTTGATAGGTGTCTGCTCAGAACGATTCTTAGTCGCTAAAAATGTAGCGCTGTAAGAATCGGAGCTTGACACACTAGCAAAAGAGTGGCCGATTACATTGGCCACTTCGACAGGTGAAGAATGCACAGCATTTGCAGTTTCCAGTATCGGGATAGAAAATTCCCGGTACAGGGAGTTTGCAGCTTTTACCTTTCTCCATAACTGTTGACTTGTGGTAGAGGAAGTGATGGAAGAGACATACCTGATCCATGATTCCCTCTGACTATGTCGCCTTACTCTGCGAGCAATCGCCCTTGCCCTTTTAAAGGCTATGAGATTTTCGGTGGTGGGATATCGTCTGAAGATACCCCACAATTTCCTTTGTTCCCGGTAGGAGGATTGACATTCCTTATTCCACCATGGTTTACTCATCTTCCTCTGTGATGTTTAACTCTTTGGTATAGCTGCATCAGCAGCGTCCAGGATAGAAGAAGTGACATTGCGGACAGAGTAATTAACATCTCGATCTTGAACCATTGCACCGGTAATATCCGCTAACCGTGTGAATAAATCCCAATCTGCCCGGTTGAAGCGGTAAGTGGGTTGACGTAAACGCTCCCCATTACCATGAACCTGGGAGATCAGGAGAGGGAAATGATCACTATTATAGAGATCATTTAGAACCTCTAAATTCAGCGACGGTAGCAGTGTCGATGAACAAATGGCTAGATCAAGGGAATGAAATGTCCTAGTGGGAGCATGGAAATACGTTTTCTCGTCGGTGTTCAGCAGACAGAGACTGTGATCAGAGATCAATTGCTCGATCTGCCGACCGCGAGAATTTGTACCATCATACCCCCACTGAGGGCTGTGTCCATTAAAGTCACCTAGCAGAAGGAAGGGAGCTGGTAACTGATTGACTAGGTGGTTCAAATCCGTTTGTGACACATCATCGTTAGGTGGCAGGTAAATGCAGCAAACTGTGATTAATGTGCGGGTATGGATCCGCACAGCCACAGCCTGCAACGATGTGGTCAGTGTAACGACACTATTGGGAAATTCCTGGGATGCAAAAATACATACACCTCCAGAAGAAGATGATGCGGTATCAACATCCCGTCGTACACAGTTATATCCACGCACTCGAGTTGTCATGGTACTCTTCAGGAAAGTCTCTTGAAGAGCAACGCATGCAGGTCGGTGTTTGAATATGATGGACTTGAGATCCTCTAGTCGAGGTCGTAAACCACGGCAGTTCCAGGAAACAAAGACCATTAAATCCTCGCAACAGAAGTGGAGGATCCTGTTTCCAGGACCCCCACGGTATCATAGTCTTCTGGTGATGGGTGGAGATCCACCATATCACCTTCAAGAGAGTCTAAGACTCTAGACTTCTTTCGAGGAATACTCAGCATTGTTGCCTTTTTGAGTTTCATCCTCTGTAAGGCTTTGGATCTGGCCAATGGCCTAGTCCGTAAAGCTCCAGTAGAGGGTACAGGAGTTGAAGTGTGATTGTCAACAGTATTAGTTTGATTGACAGATTTTTGTTTTTTAGATTTAGTACGGCTTTTCGGTACAGTAGAGATTGGTTCAGGAAACTGAGTGGAAACAGATACTTTAACTTTTGTAATATTAGCAGCTGATGCGTAGCTGTGTCCCTGTACAGGAGTACGAGATGACACTATGCGTCGCGCCTCTGAATATGTTACTTTTTGAAGGATCTTCACTGTTGTTACTTCCTTTTCTTCTGTCCACTTGGGGCAAGATCGAGAATATGACGTGTGTTGACCTTTGCAATTTACGCATAGCTCCGGTGCCGAACAGGAAGCACTTTCGTGACCTGTCGCTGCACATCGAGAGCAAGTCGCCTGTCCCCGACATGATGTCTGGGAATGCCCATAGCGCTGACATTTAAAACAACGAAGTGGATTAGGGATGTAAGGACGGATGGGGAAGTGAAGATATGCTGCTTGAATGGATTCCGGTAAGTTAGGGGTTGAGAAGGTCAAAATTAGGTGTTTAGTTTTCAAAACCTGTCCATCCCGTTTTATTGATATCCTTCGAACATTACTTACATGCTGATCTGATAAATTTTCCAAGATTTCCTCTTCGGATACATTCATTAAATCAAATGAAGACACGACCCCTCGAGAGTAATTTAAATTACCATGAGGTGTTGTCGTGACTTCATAAGGTCCAAGTTTCTGCAATTTTGAGATTAATTGAGCCTGTGTCGAAGAGGAGACTTCAACAAGAAGATCTCCAGAGCGTAACTTCTTAATAGATTTCACAGTACCGATCATACCGGAAATTCCTTTTTGAATTAGAAAAGGTGATACATTTGCAAAATTTTCTGTATTACGTTTTACAATGAAAAAACGAAAATTACATATGCTTTTGGAAAAGTCTGGGTTTTTTATTTGTACATTTTCACTTGAAATAGCTTCATGATTTTCAACACGTTCCGCCCATGATGCATTTGTAGCCTTGGGAGCCAAAATCTGATTTTCATTAGTTGTCACCATATTTGCCTTTAGAAAAATAAATTTACACGGATTCAATTCTAGTTCGACAGGGGCCCCGCCAGAATCCGTCTCCCCACACTTTCCTAACGTGGAAACGAGTAACCTCCGGAGAGATTCGTTCCAGCCGGACAATGTGACCTGCCCCATTACGTGCCCAGGCAGAGGCACAGGTCCAAGGCCGAAGCCGAGGAGGATTTCTCGCAATGGGAGGGAGGTCACACCATCCAGCCATACGCTACCAAGGCTCTCCCTCTGGGAACATTTTATAGGATGACGTTCCGAAACTGTAACCGACGGCGCACGCAACTCCTCTCCTAGCACACCCTTCCCTAACCAGGGCCTTTTCCAATCACGCCCATGCGGTCTCCCACTAGGTACCTCCGCATGATGGGTACTGGGGCCCCGTATTGCCAGAGCTAGGCATGCAGGAAATCGGGATTGATACGCCGTCGGCCTTTTAGTGTGTTAGTAGAGACACCACAAATATTTTTTATTTTTATTTTAAATATTTTTATAGTTTTTTTTTACATTTTTAATTTTTTTTATTTTTATTTTATTCATTATTTTATTATTATTTTTTTTTCAACACAAAAGTTAGCACACAGAAGAAATTAAACTGTGTTAGAGTAAACTGTTTCCCGCCTGATATCATAAAATATCAAGCGGAAAACCCCCCAAAGCAGAACACATGACAAAGAAAAAAAGAGGGGGAGAAGAAGAGGGAAAAAAAGATCACTGAGGTACCTCGGGGTTGTGAATCCCGTACTCATCTCAGGTAGATGAGCCCCCTGAGGGGCCTCCCACGCAGAGATGGACCTTATATGATTATGTCTCGAAGGTCTCCAACTACATATGAAATTTCCCGCTTGGAAAATCCAACTACACCTCTTGGAGTGTATCACACTTCTGCCTTGAAAGCGTTTGAGCAAGGACGCTCCAATGTCCCAATTCTGCCACTAAGAAAGAGAGGTAGACCTAGGAAAACTGTGACTGCTGGTTCCTTGTCGGGACGACTGTGGAACCAGAGGGGGAGGATGTAACCAATGTATTTCCTCTCCCCTCAATCCTGCAACGCCCTCTGC
>BMAW01018270.1:0-17702 GCA_019974015.1 Nephila pilipes | reverse complement strand
ATCAAAGTTATCTTCCCTACATGCGAATTTGTCTTCACATAAGTTTAATTATAGAATAATGGAAATACAGGTAATCCCCATATAACACAACACTTCTATACCATAGATTCACTCTAACACCATTCAAGAATTGGGAACATTCCCACATAACATGATACTTTTATTGTACAGATTCACTCTAACACTCATCTCTCAGAGAAATAAAACCAACAACATTAAATGGTTGTTTGGGGGGGGGATATGGCTGGAGTCAATTGATAGTGAAAATTTGATTGAGACAGCAGAAAACAGAATGGATGCAATAGTAGAAGTTGCCAAGTCTCTAGGAGGTAAAGGTTCAGATGATATGATTGAACAAGATAACCCTGCTTCCTCAATTTAATCTGGTGAAAGTAGAAATTGAAGATGCAGGTTTGGTTGAAATGATATCTGAAATCCAGGAAAATTCAGATAATGATAGCATGGATGAAGATTAAGTTAAAAAGTTTAAACTGCAAAGCAGAAATCAAGGCCCATTTTTAGTCGCACAATTAAAAGTCATAATTCTTAAATGAAGATCCCTCAAATGAAAGAGTGCAAAAATATAAAAGAGAATTTCATAAGTGCTCACAGCCCTTTTAAGAAATTTATAGAAATATTAAAACTAGAAGCAAGCAATCTAAAAAAACAGATCTTTTGCAAAAAGTAGAAAATGGATCTGAAGATAAAGCTCAGAGGATGAGGATATCTGCCAAAAAGAAAATACCCTCGGTTAACAGAGCTTAGTACTGACAAAAGAAACATTGTTTAAATGATATTAAAATGTATTACTTCTTAAGAAAATTTTAATATTTATCTTTAATTATGAAAATATAATAGCATTTTTTGCTTTTTTTTTTAATTTTTGGAGCCATATCCCCCTGTCATACTAGTTTGTGGTTTCGTATAACATGGATTTGCATAACCTGGCAATTTTTTGCAACATAACTTCAGTATTATACAGGAGTTATCTGTAATTCAAGCTTTAAACACACACAAAATTAACATCTATTTAGTGACGAAAGATATCTAATTACATAAAGCTCTTCTATATTGTTCCTTTTTAAAAATTATGCTTATTTTTGATAAAACTATCCCTTTTTTTCATTTTTTGTGTTTTTTTTTTTTTCCACAAAGAATTAGCCTTATTTTAAACTGAAAAGCTAATATATACTGGATATAATGAAATATATAAACTAAACAGATACAGAATATTTGTAATATGAAAAATCTTCAAAACATAACACTTTATTCCTCCCCTACAAATTTTCAGATTTCCCAGAACAAACATTTCCAAGATCATAAAAAAAACGAAGTAAGAGGAATGTATTTAAAAGAAATACACTTTGATTCCCTTCCTTTCACACATAATATATTATAATTCTAAATAACAATTTTATTTAGAAAAATTCAAGGATATTACTTTTTGCCTTTGAAACAAAAAATATACACACATAAATATTTAATTAACAAAGCAAATTCTACATGAAATTCAAACACATTTAATATGGAAAGCTATAATCAATTTCCCATTTAAAATCAAATGATTGAATTTTTCTTATTTCTTTTCCGTAAAATGTTTTTTGAAACACTCTTTATTATTTTATAATTATTATCAACAGATACACTAGTAAAAAAAAAAAAAGAAAAGAAATGGTTTTTAAAACAGAAATAGTATCAGTCGAAACATGCAACAGCAAAATTAAAACAAACATCTGATGCAAGATGATTAAATGAAATAGCTCAAACACAACAATATTTCTTTATATATAAATACAATTTTTAAACAAAATTTTTAAAATTACAGCTCCTCGATGTTATGGAATCTGATTAATATTTCATGGCATATCTTTTTTTTTTTTAAATTTTTCTTAACATATAGCTAATTTATTTTGAATTTTTATTTTGGATTCCTGGTAAAAAAAAAAAAGGGTAAGAATATTATCTCAATCAAATATTCTTATTCCAGAGAATCAGATAATCTTTGGAAGTAATAAGTAGCTTAATTTCTATAAATTAGTTGGCTAAATTAGCCTAAATCGATCAAACTTTTTTTTTTTTGAACAGCGAGAAGAATTTTGCATGAGAGTGGTCATACATGAGCAACATTTTAAAGACATTTTTTAAAAAACATTAACTTACGCCTCCATTCTGCTACAGTTAGTTCCTTATCTTCAAAAGACTCATCATATGGCTCGGCTACGGGCTCGTCCGACGGATCTGCGTATTGTGCCAAGTATGGATGAGCCAGAGCTTCAGTAGCTGTGGGTCGCTTATCTGCATCCAGTTCCAACATTTTTTCTAAAAGGTTGATGGCTTCAAAGAAGAAACAAACATGTGAGAAAAGCTTTTGTTAGTTTCCAACTGAAGTTATGGCTTCTGAACTACACAAAAAAAACTTAAAATATAACTTTAAGTACAAAACAAATTTAAAATTATTTTCCAAATGGGTAATGTAAAAAGAAAAATATTGGTGACTTAAATTGTAAGGAAAAGAGCAGAAATTAAAGCAGTTTCTCTGTCATAGTAATTTATCAAAATGCTCATGGGCTTAGTTTAAAAACTTGGAATATATTTTAAGAAAATAATCTAAAGAATAAAACAAAAGACAATGTTTCCCAATATACATTTTTATCAGTTTTATAATAATCAGTTAAATAGTTTTTTTTTTTTCAATATTTTAGTTTCGGTTAATCATAGAAAGCATCATTTGGACATAATTTCACTAAACCACTATTAAAATCAAATATAACATATTAATATAAATTCGGAGAACATTTTAAATCATTAACATACAAATATTAATTAATAAATTGTTTATTAATCAAAAAATATTAAGGTTACACTGCATCCTAAAAATAACAAATATATATATATATATATATATATATATATATATATATATATATATAAAGTATTGTATTGTATTTTTCGGTGGCTCGTATGTTTGGGAATCTTTGTACCATATTTCAGAGCCAATATCTAATTAGTTTATAAGATATTGGAAGTTTTCTGAATATTGCCAGTCTCAAACTTTAATGGCTGAGGAAGCGTAATTTGTTTTGGTTTCATTTTAAAGTATTTTTTCCATTCTAAAAATTAAATCAAAAATATTTTTGAAAAAATTAACTCCTTTGGTGAAAAGGTTGTTCACTTCAACTTTCTTTATTAAAATCTTATCTGTTAATGTTCAGCAATCTTTTTTGAATTCTAATTATTAATAAACTAATAACATTGATTAAAAGGACTTTTCCCAAGATCAATATTTGTTTTTACACAAAGTTTATTTAACTTAGAAGTTTTGCATTTCTTTTTTTTTTTTTTTTTTTTTTTTCAATTAAGAAAATTTCTTGGTCGAAACATTCTCGGATTTCTAAGATATAATGTTACGAATAGATGGAACACTAGTGAAAATCAGAACTCTGAAAACCAGCCTTCAGCTACAAGACTTCAGAATATAAATATTCTGAATACAAGAATTCCTATTAAAGCTGAAGATTTCCATGGTGTACCAAACTGCTTTATAGTGGATACTGAAAATTTAGTAGTTTGCTAATAAATTTCTTATGCAACAATTGTCATAGTACATCTTTAAAACATAGTTTTGGTCAAAGAAATGGATTTGCATATAAAGTGAATGTTGCATGAAATAATTGTGACCAAACAAAAGGTGAAACATACTCTTTAAAATAGTTTAATGATATCAAATTGCATCAAATATCAAATGATGATAACAAGCATCAATTTTTTATTGAACTACTTTATATAAACATGACATGACTGCAAAGGATGTTGGATTTGTGACTCTCTGACTTAACTTTGGAGAAATTCTGTATGCATATAATGGTAAGTAAAGCTTTTAATTTCTAGCAGGACATATTTTTTGCAGTAAATCAAATGTTACTTGACATTTGTAAAGATTTCAAAAAGCACATGATTCACGAAACAATGATATTGTTGATTTAAGAATGTCTTATGGTTGACGAGAGGATATATATCAAACATTGGAATAAACTATGTTATCAACCTGCTAATAGGCTTTTAATACAGTATGATGTGACGGTACAATTTAATGGTACAAAAGCTAAGCTAGATGTAGCTATGTTGCACCAAACAAGATGCAGCGAAGGTCTAGATGTTCGGAAAAAAATGGCTGACATGAAGAATGGTCAAAAACAAAAAAAGGATCACTAGAGTATCCTGGAGGAGGAAAGAGGGCATAGACTACGAAGTAATGTGAAGTGATCCAGCAAAGTAAATTTGACTTTAGATAAGACTGCTGAATTCAATATTTGATATGAAAGTCATCAAGAAGTGTGCAGTGCAACACATGTCGAGTCATCTGGTGCATTGGAGATTGTGGCAAATATCTGAGAGATCTACAGATCAGAAGCTGCAACATAAAAAGTGTTCTTTTGGAATAGATTCTTGGTATTCTTACTAGTCAGCATTGACTTGAGGAAAGAAATCAAGTTCTTGTAAAAATTTGAGTAAAAATTCAAATCATTGAAGAACATCTGTCCAGTCTTGACAATTCACCAGCAATTAGCATTTATTGAATTATTGAGCAGGTGTATCAGAGATTTGATTCAGAATTCCACAGAAGCTTTACATTAAATTATTTGGAACAAATTCTCCAAAGAAAATACTGAGTAGATCATAGATTTGATTACAATATAAAAGTTTAAAACTAGGATGTTAAAAATTCTAAAAATCCTTTCAGGATGTTAATTGCCTTCCAACCAGTTCATTATCAAAACACTTAGCTAATTTTATTGATTACAGGTTTACATAATTTAGAAATAAAATGAAATCAACGAATCAAATAAAGTTGTGAAAAAATAAATTAAAACTTATTAAATTGTGCAAACTTTAAATTAAGAAAAAAATTATATGTTTTGTACCTATGGTTTTTAACTTTAATTTGTATCATTATTATTTTTATTTTGCATAAGTGCACTGTATTCAAAACTTTTGCGAAAGTATCAAATTAAGATTAAGCTCAATAATCTGTCAGTGTGTGTTAACCAAAGTTCACGATTTTGAGCAAAAGAATATTTTGAATATGAAAAAATATATGCAATTATGTTTAATTAAAATAGTTTTAGAGCATATTATAAATGTTATATAGTGAATATAGAGCATATTATATAGTGAAAAATTAGAACTCTACTAACATAATTAGTTTTTGTTTTATGTATTTACAAATTTTAAATGCATTTTTTGTAGATTTCACACAACAATTACTGGAACAACATATTAATAATAGATAGGCCATAAAAAATAATGATACAAAATGGACAACACATATAGGAAAATCAAAAATATGAAAATGATCCCCGAAAAACAGCATGAAAAACAAGGACATACAGAAAATAACCTTCGCTGTTCTAAGCTCCAAATCACAAAATAGGCCAAACACTGATTTACAAGTTCACAACCATCCAAAATATTTTCACAAAAATTTTAAGACAAAAATAATTTTCTTTCCAGTTAGAGAAATAGTAATACTAATTATGTTATATTCTTATAATTCATTCATTTCTATTACCTATTCATTAATTTTAAATACAAAATTACTTTATAATTTTCAAAAAAATTTAATTCTTAATAATTTTAATATTTTGTATATTTATTCACAATTGTAAGCATGTACTCAATAAAGCTTCTCCAGCTATCTCCGTAATTAATTTGTTAATAGACTAAGACCACAATTTACAAACACTTAAAACATAAAATGACAATGTGACTAACAAAAAGATTATGAAAACAAATCAATGCTATATCCCATCTCCATGGATGCTAGGGGCTCAGAGGACAAAATTTTTCAAAACCACCAGAGGGGGCTGTTGTAATAATCTTATTAACAGTATCCCATTCAAAAAATAAAAGTGAGAAAATGAGATTTACCATCTGGATGAGCTCCACTAAAGACATCTTTGAAGTTCTTCTTTGTTATAGCTGGCAGTGAGCGTATGTAATTTCTAGCCTAAAAATTTCACAAAAAATACATCATACACTTCTCAATTAAGTTCACGCAGTAACACTTTAAATTATTTAAATTTTGCCTAACTAGGTATAATTATTTAGCTTAGCTTCATCATTGACTACATTAGTACAGCAATATTAATTTTTAGGATTGTTAATAATCATCCAAGATACCTAAGTACTTCAGCAAGCAACAAGAAAATTTATACCATCCAATTACATCAACTTGTTTTATTTAAATAAAAAATAACTTATTTTAAATTTTAAAAAAAAATTCTGTAAAAAAATTTCTCATGTTTGTTATTATATATATTTATAGAAAAGTTTTAAATTTTTTTTAAATTTATGCCTATTTTTAATTTATTACTACAATGCCTTTTCTAAGTTTAAAAGTGCTCAGAAATAATTTTAAAACCTTAACAAAATTCAATCACACAAAAATATGAGATTTTTTTTTTAAATAAAGTTCGATAACATTAAAATTAAAATAATTTTTATTTGTGCAAAAATTGAAGTATTTTACATCCAATTATTTAGAAAATCCCAAAATTGAAATAATTTTATCTCAAAAGAAGATAATTTTTTTCTAAAATATGTAGATAATTTCTTGTTTACTCTCTTTTAGCCTTCCAGTTTGATCTTTGTAACAGAGTTTTTCCTCCAATAATATTCCATTAAATACAGAAATCAGACATTTTTCATGACAAATTTTTGAATAAATTATACAATGATTGAAAAAAAAATTTAATTATATGAAGGGTTGATTACAAAATGTTGTTTCCGAGTCTGTTGTTTACAAATTTCCAGAAATTAATAAATAAATATGAAAATAACAATATCACTTTAAAAAATTATAATAATATGAACTGGGCAGTACAGGATTAAATATTTTGTATGAGATTAGAAAAAGCACTTACTTCTTCACTATTGATTTTATCAAGGAATTCTTCATCTGGTTTACCACACAAAAACATAATGCGTGTTAACTGATCAATATCTACATCAAGTTAAGATTATAATTACATTTTGCAGTCAAATTAGTAATACATACACATTGATTCATGCATCTGAACACACATATGAAGCATCTGCTATGAACTAACTAAAAAATTAAAATTATTTCACATGCAAACAGGCTATTTTTCATTCATTAAGTTATTCAGTGAGTGTTATTTCAGATACTAAATTATATTACTTTATTTAATAAATTATTACTTTAATGATTAACAAATTAAAGACTAAAAAGTTACTTTGAGAAATTAAAAGTTACCTTTATGGATTAATAAATTGAAGAGTTTCTAAATATAACAAAACATTAAAATCATAAATATTTATTCACAGTAACTTTTTAAATAAAATAAATATCTTTATTTACAGATAATGTGTGTCAGTTCTAATAAACGCATATTTAATTTCACTATCTTGCTAAATTAACAGCACTTTTTATTAAATCACTCACAATGAATTAAAAAAATAATATCCACTTATTCCTATCACAAATTCCTCATAACTACAAGCAATACATGCCTTCATTCAGTCAAATAACTTAGAAACAGCGACAGAACAATACAAATAGTTGTTCACATTTAATACTATTTACTAAGTATAATGGAAGCACTAAACAAACACAGATAAGAATTTATTAAGATTGAACAGAAAATTAGTAAGACTATTCTAATAAAATTCCATAACTACATTAAATTTGTAAAAACACCACTTTCAACAAAAAATTTCTTCAGATAAAACTCAAGCTAATTTTAATTATAGAGTAATTTTTGTGTTATTCTGTAATTAATACAATTTTTTCCAGATGTTCAATGAATAAAATTTTCTATAATTTTTACAGGAAAGAGTCTTTAAAGTAAAGATTTCAAGAAAAGAATTTTCGGTAATTTAAAAAAAATCCTTGCCGAAGAAGAGGAAAAATTTTTTAAATCAGAACAACAAACTTCACCAAATGATTAAATTTTAATAAAAAGTTAAAAACTATATTTTGAAGTGAAATTGCTTTTACAAAATATACAGTTAAAAAAGAAACTTTTTCATAAAATTCAAAATATTTTCTTTTCATTACTCTGATGGAAAAAATGCAACAAAAGAGAAAATAAACCTTGAATATATTTTACAAAATAATTTTAAAATTAAATATCAAAAGCAAAAATTAAAATGCAAAGAATCTAAGAATTGACTTGCTCAATAATGATTAAATTATCTTATGTGTCAAAACATAAATATTATTGAATTCTACTTAGAAGATATACAGTATATAGATGAGCTAATTAATTATACCATTATAACAACAATTAGAGGTAAAGCAAATGATAGTTTTCTTTTAATGTACATTGCATAAAAGCAACTCATAAAGGAGCTATAAAAAAAGCCACTTATAAAATAATGCGAAAAACAAGAAACTTAAAAACAACATTACATTAAACATAAAGTCAATCAACACTAAAATTAGAAATGCAATTTCTATGCTTTTAAAGATATCATTATCTGTATTTAGAATCCAGTTATATAGCAGTTTTTCTAATATTTTCTTTCTAACATTGCAACAGAGCCACTTTTGAACTATTATAAAACTTCAGACGTTCCAACTTCCTAGCACTTATAAACATAACAGAGGTTACATTTGATATCTTATTTATCATCAAAATGTTCCTGAAAAAGACACTTTGACCTTGGAAAATTTTTTAGAGACCTTGTAACAAGTTAATAACCAAGTCTTGTCCGAATTACCATTGAACTAATACAAAAATAATGGATAAAGGCTGCTAGGCATTAAAAAAGCATATGAAAAAATCTATGCTCCCATTACATGAGTTTCAACTCCAAATTAACCCTTTTGCGACGCCTTGCATGGCGGCATGACAGAGCATTTTCTCATTCACCTTCAACCTTCACACATATGCATCAGAGCCTAGGAACATCTTAAAAAGTAATATTTTCTGCACAAAATTGCATTATATGTCAATAAGATTTGAGAAACATGTAGTTTTGACATTTCACTCTAAATGAGACAAAAATTACTCGAATGTATGTGGATTGATTATACAAAAATAGTATACAAGGCACCTTTTTACAGGTTTCCTGGTCGCTCTTTAAATGGGCATATGGTATTTGTCATTAGTTGGCAAGGAAGTTTCAGTTTTGTTAGAGTTTTGGGTGTTTGAGTTTACAGTCCAGTTTCTAATCAGGAATGGAACTCTGTACATGTGAAAGTGTTCTGTTTTTACCTGATTAATCTGGAAAGTTGAGTTTTGAGTTATATCTGTGAGGGAGCTAATTAGGCGAGTATAGTGTGTTTTTAGTAAAAAAAATAATAAAGTATACCGAAGACAATAAGCAACTCCAAACTTAAATTTTTTTAAAAAACATGAGTCAACTATATAGAGATTAAATGTAATTAAACAAAAAAAATTACATATGTAAAGAATGTCAATAAAAAATAGAGAAATATAAATATTAATATATATATCTTTAATACAAATTCTTAATATATATATATATATATATATATATATATATATATAATGTTTGTACAGAGAGGTACATATATATATATATACACACACACATATACAGTAGTTTCTTGATATTCATGCAAATATTAAGCCGGAGCAATGGTGGATCAGCAAAAACACTGGGTAAATGGGGAATAAATAAAAATAATGCATACATAGAGCTACAGCTATGTATTGTATAAAATTTTATACAATACATGCAAATAAAGTGTCAAAAAAAACCCAAAGTAACTGAAACTACAAAAAAAAAAAAAAAAAAAAAAGAAAGAAAAATTCTTTTGTAAGACAGCCTACAATATTTTATTGAAGTAGGAGGCATAAAATTATCTTCCATGACTTGTAAGCGAAAGTGAAAATGCCGAATTACTGTTCGGGCTAAAGAGGCAAAACACCAGGTTACAAAGGAAGTACTGCAATAATTTAATATTAACATAAATATAAAATATTACGTATATAAAGTTTGTAAATAAAAAATACATAAATCATGTACCACATATATATATATATTCTGCATAACATTATTAAATAATGCATACGACTTTCCATGGTTTTAGTCCGAGTAGCAAAAAAGCCTCCAGCTCCAGCAATACATTCGATTTGCACCAGCCATCATGAAAGGGGAAACCAAATATGGAAATTAAAGGTGGTGGGGGAAAAAATGATGTAAAAAGAGACTAGAAGTATTTTTTTAAAAAAAATTCTTGTTACACATATTTAAAAAAAAAAATTTATTGTGTAAGTTTCTTCCTTCTTTTGTATTTCATTTCTAAATTTTTCTTCTCTCAATACATGTATCATTTTAAAAATGTCTTTCCTACTGCAAATATATATATAGCCATGCTGTAAGGAAGCAAGTTAAGTTTATCAGCCATGCAAAGCACACATATGGATTGAAACAAAAAAAAACCCATTAATACCTCTTCACTCATTATTTTTAAAAGTAAGTGGTCATCTGGGGTGCCAACTATAGACATGATGTGGATCAACTGATCCAGGTCTGACTAGGTTAAGGATATTTCACGAAAAAAAAAAGGGGAAAAAAACAGAGGAAATATAAGGATAGCTTGAGAATTAACAAAACCAAAATTATATGAAACAGATGTTTGCTTACAAAACAATCCAAGTTTTAAAATAAATTCAAAAAATAGTTAGTGACAAAAAGTGAAAATTACAAAAAAATTGAAAAAAAGAAATCTGTAATTATTCCAAATATTAAAAAAAAAAAAAAAAAAGCTGATTTTGTCATTTTTCAAATGCATTGACTTTGAAAAAGAATGTACATCCATGGTGAATGAATAATTTTTTTGCAATTTTATGTTATTTATTGTATTAACTTATAAGTTAACTTTTGATCTCATTCCAAGTTTTAAAAAAAGCCCATACATCTGTATATAAAACATATTTGAATTAATATATTAGTATTGCTATAGATGCCATAAAATACAGAAATCTCAATTTGAAAATTGTCTTTTACTGAAACATAGTATGTTTTAAACTAATAAAATTGCATTAAAAATTATCTATCACTCAGAAATATAAATTATTGTCATTTTTTTCCCCTGAAATTTTCTGCAATGATACAAACACCTACAAATAAATACATATTTTCAATTCACGCTCTCACTTTTTAAAATTATTTTTAATGCCACTCTTTGTAAGCATTATTCTACCTAATTTCACTTTCAAGTCATGCTAATCTAAATTTACCTGTATTATGATTTAACAAAATTTAATTGAATTGTCTAAATAATAGAATTGTTTAGGATTGAAATAAGGATCAATTATTATCATCTTCCCTATAAAATTATGAAGAATGGAAATTAAGTATTTTACAATTCTCCTGTACAACTGCATCCAAATTTAATCTCTTATTAGAATCAACTTCTGAGATTTCAACTTTAAAATGGACTTAACTCATGGACTAAAACTCATTTTTACAGAGCAAATGAAAAGACAATTTTCTAACAACTAGTAATTATGGGTACATAACATGAAAAAAATATATATTTGTGTTCATGTTATGATTTCTTCAACACATTAAAAATATTTTTGAATGTATTTATAGAAAATTTAACACATAACACATTGAAAATCATGATTCATTGCACCATGCTTTCAAAACAAAAATTAGAAATGTAAAAATAAAAGCTTATATTTCTAATATGTTAAACAGACTTTGTGTACAAATAAAATTCTGAAGTTATTGATAATGGCAATGATTATTTTCGGTCAATGAAGTCATACAATAAAATGCAGAAAATTTATATCTAGTAAAATGACAATAATTCACAATACTCTGAAGGGAAAACAAATTAATCACTACATATATTTTTATTTGTACTTCATTATAAATCAGTTGCTAATAAAACTCGGACTATTAATAAAAATTAAGCTACTATTCACCTGCTATTAATATTATTTCACCAAAATATTAATAGTTTAGTTTTTTACTCAAGTACTTAATCCTCCACATTACAGCATTTTTTTAAACGTTAAATATAAAAATAAACATTAAGTACATGTATAAAATCTATTCAGACAATTCTGCCAAATTGCAAAAAGGTCCCCAAATGATGGATTGAATTAGGGTTTATTTGTATAAATGTAGCTGGAATTGCACTAAGTTTCATGGTTGATAAGATTTGACACATGTACCATATTCTGTTTACTTAGGTTCACACACACACAAACACAAGTCAACTAAAAGTACAATTAATAAATGAAGATTAATTTTAAGAAATAATTTTAAAAAACATAAAAATTCTTATCACCGAAGGATACGATCAGTTCCGGGAAATAAGGTCTTTGAAGTGAGTAGCTCAGCCATGATGCATCCAACAGACCAAATATCAACTGGAAAAGAGTGGGAAAAAATTGTTTTTGCATCAACATCTTCGCTAAAATGCTTCACACATTTAATAACATAGAATTGGCGCTAATGAAAGAACAGCTGTAAATATTATTGGTGGAAAGTAGGGTACTTATAGAAACTCTCATGCTTGATAAAAATGTTCCACAATTATTTCACATCTTACTTAAAATTCTTGTTTTTTAAGAAAAGAAAAAAAAAAAAAGCTGCAATAGATATGTGGCTTAACATTGGAGATATTCAAGAGTTGCAAGTTCAAATCCTGATACCATTTAACATCTGTCATAAGAAAAAATGAGTAATATTGCTCAAGATATGTGAAAGAGAAGTATAAGATACTAGCTCCAGCAATGTTCTGATCATTCAATCGTGATTAATAATTATGAAATCACTTCATCAATAAACTAAGAGTTAATTTAGAGTAACATTAATTCGCACCAAACCAAAAAAAAAAATATCTTTGGAAAACATGTAAATATAATAATTTATCATCTATTCTATTTCATCGCTTATCACTCATTTCATTTCTTGTTACATAAACATTTGTTATTAATTTTGTTCTTAGAAATTTGTAATTGCTCACATGTACATAAATACTAGGACATTTGTGAATCAAATTAATACTAATTTTATTTATTGCTACATAATAACCTTTATTTACTACTTTCTCAAAAAGTTGTCATTGTATGTAACAATTTTTTTATAAATACAAGATCAGTTGCATTCCAGGTCATCATTACAATCTTGTTTGAATCTTGCCTCACTATATTATTTCAAATTTTTACAAATGGGTACAATGAGCCAAGACAATCTACTCTCTCCACTTCTAAGCTAGGTTCGAATAAAAGAATGCTATGTGTATGGTGGGACATCCATCTAGGTGGATCTTCATTTAACATACTGCTTGGCAATGAAAATTGTTTGTCTTGGCGATTGCAATAATTCACCAAGTTAGTAACCCTACCATAAAACTTTAGAAAATCGTAAAACTAAAAGTTGGTTTTTTGATAAACCTACCATGTGAAAAATTTCATTTCTTGTCTTGGCCATTTCATGCTGTACTGATCCCTTCACCGGATGCTTGAACACTTGAGTGACATTTTTTTTAAAAAAATGTTGTCAGTAGTCAAGCATCCATTACAAAATCACATTGTCTTGGCCAAATATCGGTTTCATCATTACATGACCAAATGTTGTAACCAAAAGGAGCAGAAATCAACATAAAAAGATTGTTAGAAAGAGAAATTATTTCTGGTTAGAAAACAATGAGTTTCACGAATTTTTATGGTAAACATGGTTGGCAATCAAATGTCCATTACAAAATCAGGCTGCAAAAATTGATAATTGTTACTTATTCAAAAAAAATTTCGCAATCGTCACTATTAAAGGTCAGTGGATTTTTACAATTTCTTTTTTACAGAAGTTTTCAATGCTTTTTATTCAATGTATTTTTATGTTTTTTATACAATTGAAATGACTTAGAATTTGGAAATTGCACATGTTCCTATTGTTTAAAGTGTTTTTAAGCTACTTACGTTTTCTTCAAAACTCAATATTTTTTTTGTCAATAGATAAAACGTCATCTTGTTTCCAGTTGAAACGTCTTTGAATTTGAAATAAACGCATTTGGCACAATTTAGCAATACACTAAAATAGGACTTTACCCATCCAGCTCTATTAGTTAACAAAAACCTCTATTCAAAGAGCTTCTTTCAGCTAATGAATCATAAACAAAGTAATTAAAGATAAGAAGATGGCAATGCTTAATGGAAAGCACATCATATTCTATCATGATAATGGCAAACAACATGCTGATTTAGCAACCCTTCAGAAAATCAGAGCTAGGTTGAGAAATTCTGTTACTTCCACCATACTCCCCAAAACTCCAGAAGTAGCACCCTCCAATTACCACCTGTTTCTCTCCTCACAAAATTTTTTGAAGGGGGAAAAAAAATTTAAAACTGGCAGATGCCAACCTGCAATATTTGAGTCCTCCTCTAAAGAGAAGGCATTTGCAGATTATTATCCTACTGACAAGAGATCATAAGTATTGACACCAATTATATTGTACAATAAATATTATTACATAAATAAATAATGAATGGTTTTTTTTCACTTCACAAACAAGCAGAACTTTTCAGTATATATACATAATTTGATATTTATGTGCAATTAAACACAATTACTTTATATATATTGTGCTGTAGAATTAAATCAAGATATAAATGTATAATAAATTTGTAAAGGATTAAAAGAAAAAAAGCATTTTAAAAATTAATAATTTATGTAATTAATAATATATTATTCTAGTAAATAATGATATAACAGATAGCAATTGTATCAAATAATGTATATAGAATGGTCTAATTAGTTTTCCTTAAAAATTAATTGCAGATTCAACACACAAAGTCTGCATATTAAAAGGATTATTCATAAATTAACATAGCTTTTTATGTCTTCGTCCCTTCTAGAAATTTATCTAAATTGAAAAGACAAGTAATGTACTAATTACACTCATTCAAAAATTTTAAAAATTTATATTCATTATAATGTCATTTTTCATTTAATAATAATTTAGGTTTATTTGACTTTTTTTTAAACTAGTTATTATAATAACACAAGATTTTTATAAA
Source organism: Nephila pilipes (assembly GCA_019974015.1). Lineage (NCBI taxonomy): Eukaryota > Metazoa > Arthropoda > Arachnida > Araneae > Nephilidae > Nephila > Nephila pilipes. The sequence continues at coordinate 2,670 of BMAW01018270.1, read as the reverse complement.
ATAATTTCCCATTAAATTGAATGTATATTTAGAATTATAAACATTCACAAGAACTGAATTTTGCACAGGACACTTATGAGATTTGAAATGGAACCATGAGATAGAAATTTTGAAATAAATATTTGTTTATGAATACCATATTTTATTTTACACTACTGGTTTTTAATATTTCTACTTAAAGACTAGATTTCGATAACAGAATCAATTACATTAAAAATGCTTGCTAATCCAACCTAATAAATAATAAACAATACCAAACCTGTCTGATTGTAATGCATCCAATTGAGCATTATTTCAGGTGCCCTGTACCATCTAGTGGCAACATAACCCGTCATCTCGACTTCTGCATGCCGAGCGAGTCCAAAATCTAGAATCTAGAGAACAAAAATTCAGACTTTCAAATTCTCTACACATTGTAAATAAATTTTACCTTAATAAATACTTAGAATAAAACTTACTTTTAATTCACAGTCTTCATTAACTGCAATATTACTAGGTTTCAAATCCTATTTCAAATGAAAAAATAATTTTTGATACTTTGCACTTCAAAGATACATATATATACCAAACACAGTAAGGCAAAACTAGTAATTTTTATAACCACTAATTATTTAATATTAATCTTATTTATTAATATTATTTAATTCTTCGTTATTTTTCCTAAATTTTAAACAGAAGAAATAAAATCTACCAGCACAGAAGCCATTCCAAGCATTATAATACTAAAGAAAAAAAAATTCGTTATGACAGTAAGATTCTTGATAAAATATTTCATTAAATTCAATTATTTCATACAATTAGCCTTTTTAAGAATAAAAATCCAAATTATAAGCACTGAAAGTCATTATTTAATGTAACAGAAATCCTCAAATATCATAGTCATCTAGGAGTCTATCACCAGACTAGTTTTAAAAATTAGCTTTATTGAAAACATTACACAAATACCTTTAGTCTCCTTCAACATACTCCCTTTCTGTATCAATGCATCACTACATATTAGTTTTCCACTGTTCACAGCAGTGCTGTACATCATTAGGTGTCACCTTCTTCAGTAAGTCTTCACCTCTTCCATAGACTGAAAATGTGTTCTCTTCAATGCCCTTTTCACTTTTGGATACAGGTAGAAGCCACATGGTGCAAGGTTTGGCAAGTACAATGGATGCTCAAGCACAGAAATGTATTTGTTTGCCAAGAACTGTTTCGCAGAGCGTGTATTGCGCGCCTACACGATGTCTCGGTGCTTGATTTTTCGGTACCAGTTTTGCACAAACTTTTGTCATATGCAAATTTTTTGGTCAAATTTTTTCTTACTGTCTCTTTGTCTATGTGCCATTCAAAAATTTCACTACATGACATGAAATTATCTCCAAACACGTCCTTTAATAATTTAAAACATTCAGTTGGAGTTTTATTTTTTTTAATTTCAAATTCATGCACTGCTCGATTTTTAAACTTATCATGATTACGGCACTTCAACACAATGATGTCTTACTCAAACAAGAATGAAAAACTAACTGAACTCGATAGAGGGACAGAATAATGTGCCACCTACACCAGAAGAAACAATTTCAACTACATTCCATTCCTCCACACAAGCCTAACGGCTAGGGTATGTGCAGTCTGGTTATTAAATTGTCACACCTTGTATTCTATCACGATATGATCAAATGATGGAAAATATTGTTACAAGAAAAAATTTATAAAATGAGAAGAAATTACATCTAGAAATAATATAAGGAAAGTTTGATATGATATACTTCCAAAGTATTACAGTAATTATTAAATATTTTATTCCATTTTAAAAGCAACCTTACATACTTCTGAACAATTTTTTTTTCATTCCTTCAATTTAGTTTTCACATTTTTTTTTAATTTAACATAAATCAACACAGATGAAACAAATTTTGAATAATACACTTACTCTGTGAATAATTCCTGCCGAGTGAATGTACTGAAAAGAAGAAAATTGCAATTAGTCAATATTTGCATAATGCCACAAGAAAAAAATTCTCAGAAAACTTTTGATACAGTTAAAGATTAACAACAAAAGATATGTTCAAGATTCACTAATTTAAATTTTATATTTAAAATGAATAATAATTTATAAGAAATAGAAAATATGCACAATATTAATAGAAAAACATGAAAATAAAACTTTTCTATCTGGTAAAATTAACATATAAATTAGACAAACCAAGAAAATTAAAATTAAAAAGGCTGCTATAAGAAAAAATATTGAGGTTTAATTTTTGAATGCCATTGGATAGTTATGATGACACATAAGTTTTTAAAATAATTCAATAAAACACATATATCTAATATTTCAAACATTGTTAGTACAATTATGTTCAAGCATATACAATATAAAACATATGCTATTTTAAAATCTTCATATATGATGGGTCTGAGTTGGCCCTTGATTATAGATAAAGCCACAACTTACATAAAGCAGAGTGAGACAGATACTAATACTTAAAAACAGGTTTATTTACATTGAAAAGATGAAAGACAACACGATCAAATTTGCCGGGCATTACCGACAGATTAGCCAACATTTAACTTCTTAAAATGAAAACTAGAACATCACAGGGATCATAATCAGCCTTGAACATCACAAGAATCAAAATCAGCTAGCATAACTGGAACCTCACAGGAATCCATATCAGCATC
>BMAW01018266.1:0-41166 GCA_019974015.1 Nephila pilipes | reverse complement strand
TTTTTTTTTTTTTTTTTTTTCTGTTTATAGCTTTTAAAAACAGTAATTTAAAATAAGAGAAAATAGGTATACCAGAATTATCTCATTAGTAAACAGCATTGGAAAATTAGTCTGTTGTTCCAGATAATGAAATCCTTCAGGTGAAGATGTTGAAAATAAATATCGCTTATAATAAATGCAGAAATTCTTAATGATCAAATAAGAATTCACCCCTGGCAGATAGGATTTTCAAAAGAGTCTACTATGAAACGTTTTATCTGATGGAAATGTGATCAAGCAATATTTTATTACGCAGAGAATAATTTATCATATGAATGAAAAAAATGTTAGTGGATTCTAAATTTATCTCATGTTAACGTATCAAAATTTTAAAATTCTTTTCTTAACAAATTAAGTACAATTTAATTTTTTTTCCTAAATGTTAAGATTTATCATTTCAATAAACTAATATCTCTAGAAACTATCTCAATGTTGAAGGAGTTTTATGTAGTTTTTTTTCTTCTTTATTCTATCATATTAAAATGAACCGTTTAAAAATATTTTTAAAAAAATACTTACCTATTAGAAGAAGTAAAATGAAATTATAAATTTATGTAGTAGCAAATGGAAGTTAGTTTTATTAATTCGTTTTTTTTTTTTTTTCTTTTTTTCCCCCTACTGAAGATCGTTCTTGTATATTTCAAAATGATCAAATTCCTCACAAAGTTTTGTTTAATTGTACTGAATTTACTCACAACTGATATAATGTATAACATTGAATCTTTCATACACTTTTTTTTAAAGAAGTATTAAAATTAATAGCTATATATATAATTTTGAAGTAAATATAACTACGGTACAGTAACTCAGTAATTTTTTTCATTCTTTATTACTATTAAAATATTAATATATAATTTTATATATATATATATATATATATATATATATATTAATTATTTTTATTTTAAAGCTTAAAAACTTGAATATTGTTTTAAAAAGATATTGTACTAGCATTAAAGACGAAAAATATTAACAAGGTGATCGTATAACTTAGAATCTTAAATTAGTAAAGAAAAAGAAGAATTTTTAAGAAATTACTCTTTTCTCCTGGTGAAACTTCAAAAATTAATGTTTCAATTAACGTCAGAATTAGATTCGTTAAGTCACAAGGATTAAAAAAATAAATAAATGAATTTGATTATTTTCAGAATTGAAGGCAAACAGAAATACTAAATTTTCTTTTTTTTAGAATGCATTTTAATAACAATTTATTGTAGTATAATATATATAAAATCAAATGCCATAACACACATTATCAATTATTTCAAATGTAATATCAAGGAACTCGAGTATCGGTGAATTTTTTGGATAGTTTAGTTGAATTTTATGAAAAATAAAATAGAAATATATTAAGATTCTTCAATCTAGAATGCATATTTCGAAAAGTTTGTAATGAACTATATTTAATAAAAAAATTATATTTGTCATAAAATTGTTGTGAACGTATATATATATAATACATTAAAAAATACAATAATGTTTACCCCTATCTGTAACAGTTAAGAAAACTTCGTTTCTGTTTTGATAAATTATTATTTGACAGAGAATATCTACAAAATTTTCAATTTTATTACCAAAGATTATTTTCTTCTTCCCTTACCAATTTCATCCCTATAGGTATGTCTTTCTCATTATTTTTCTTTGATATTTACGAGTAATAAGAGATTTTGGGAATAAACAATAACCCACTGGCGCTCATTAATGATCTAATTTCCGTGGTATTGATTGATTGTTTCATTAACGATGTACGAAGAATCAACACTTCGGCTATTGACAATAGATATCATTATTTCGAACATCGGTCAAATGACGAGGATGACACTTGATTTGGAATTCCACTCACCAAACTTCCACACCTCGCCAGTACAAAAACTGAAAGTATCATCAGATTTAAAGTGTAGTTTCCCCACTTTTCAGTGGAGTTTTTGAGAAATATAGACTAGGGAACCCACGATTTGAGGAAAAAGAGGCTGATTGGTCAGGAGATTGCGATTGTAACCACTCGGCTACCGTGGCCAATTTTGGTAGTAATCGAGTCATGATTACTTATCAAACAAAATCTTACTTATCAAACAAAGGAGTTTGCTTCGTATTAAATGAAATTAAACCTCAAATTTCTAATACAGTGTGATACTGAAATTAAGAAAATGAGATTGACTCATTTTCACTGAATCGTAATTCAGGAATACGGTATACATATCCTACAGATCTCGTGTAACTTTTACAGGGATTCCAAATTGGATTTAAGCCAATCCAATTTAGAATTTAGGTATGCGTTTAATTTGGAAACGGTCGTATAACAATTTTAAAAAATAATATAATCTTTAATAAATAGACTTGACATATTGAAAAAAAAGTCGACGATTCAGATTTTTAAAAAATTCAAAAATTTCTTATTTTATATTATTATAAGCTTAAAGAATTCACAAATTGATACTTTCTTTGTAGTAAATAAGTGAAGTACTCTAAACAAAGTTATTAATCTAAATGATTATCATGTAAATTATTAAAAACAGATACAAGTGTTTTATATATATAATCAGCCATTTTGAAATTTTAGGTTGTAAATTTAATTCAATAAGTTGATCCTATTTATTGAATGCACCTAAATACTCAACAGAAACAATAATCAATTATTTAAAATGATTTAAATGGTACCCTGAGATTTAATAGATGTTCCCGTTCTTCTGAGCTTATCAAAATCAAAATCATATTATATGAAGGATCCATCATATCTATAGGATAAAATAAACTTAAAATTTATAGATTATTCGACTTTGTAAATGAGAGAAAAGTGCAACGCTTTAAATTTAAAAATTCAACACTTATTTATGTTTCATTTTGGCTCCTTATACATGTTAATTTCTTATAACAATTCCCAATTGAAAAGTGTGTATAAATTGTAATTGTGCGTCATTGCTAATTATGGAAATATATTGAGCAAAACGGATAAAAAACTTTAAGTTAATACTCATGTTACATGCTAAAAATCTGATTTAACAAAAAACGTTCTATAACAACATCAAACTTTGATATCATTTAATATAGAACAATAAAAAAATAAGAAAAAGGGAAATAAAAAAAATTTAAATATTTTGTTGCAATTATTCTTAAATAACTTTATAACTGTAAGAAACTTTTGATAACGAGATAAGATATAACTTAAAAGTGTTTGAACTTTTTTGTCATAAATCATGTTACAATACTCGTCTTTTGTTCCATCAGTAACACTTTGAAATATACTGCTGAATTTTAACGGATATGTTATGAATTCCAAAAAAAGTTGATAATTCATTCCTGCATTACATATCATTCGTCTAGATTCAACTTCTATAAAGTTTTTAATCAAATCTTTTGTATTTGAAGAGAACAATAACATTCTTCTCTACAGATTTTATCAATCAAATTTTTATACTGTTTTCACAGTTACAGTGACGAGAATGTGTTAATAATCTTCCATAATTTTTGAAAAGTCCTTTCTCGTGTTGTGAATGAAATACTCCAAGAAATTAGAAAAAATATTGATAAACATTCAGAAATTTTTTAAAAATTAAAAGGTTAAAAAAAATTAAATACTTGAAGGAGGAAGAAGAAAAAAAAGTTAACACATAAAATTCGTTATTATAATTTGAACAATAAAATGCTTAATGTCATAAGAAATCTAAATTATTTACAAGACACTATTAGATGTGAACATATTTTTTAACAATTTTTTTAAAATTAAAATATGATTATCAGAACAGTTTAAATATTTGTTTGAAAATGCTTTTGTATTGTAGGAATATTTGATTTAGTAGATTTTAATGATGTTTCTACTATAACTATTTTTTACAATTTCTTAAAAGAACAAAAAATGTTGAGCTCCATTTTCCTCTAGAATTATTATACTTCTACTGAAACGTCTGAAATAACCTTATTAGAAACACAACAAACATTAAAATAAGTTAAAGTTGTCATGTTCGCTATATAGCATCCAAATAAACCTTGGAAGATATTTAAAAAAAAAAACAACTTCAGATATTTCTCTTAAATGAAATTCACATTAAATTAATTTTTTTAAAAGTTTACACTGGAGAATTTTAATGTCCGTGGAGAATACGGACAACAAAGGTTTTAAACGCATAGAAATTTGCAGTATTCATATAACAAATCTATTTTCAAAAAAAAAAAAAAAATCCATTGGGATTTATGCTTGATCAGTATAGATAGCTATTGATTGGAGTTCTATAAATTTTTTTAAATATTGTTTACCATCTGGATTTAAACATAAATTATACTTGAAATTATGAAATCAAATGCTTGTTCATTGTAATATTAAATGAAATATTTTATTTTACATTTATTAGAATGGTATTAAACAACTGAATCCTATAAATTTGTTTTTAATTTTCTTGTGACTAATTCAATATTTCAAAGAAGACGCAAGTGAGGTTTTTTTCTCAGTTTTGATCTGGGAGTTGTAATGCCTCAAGGGCGAAAGTATTTGTAAGTAGTGTGTTATGTCAAAAAAAATCTGATTCGAAATTTTTGGGCTTTCACATGGAGTATATATTTTCCCTTTTTTAAAAAAAATTATTAATAAATCATCAATCATTTACTTTAAGTTTTAAAGCTGTAATTTATTGTCTTGAAGTTTTATTACCAATTTGATTTTATCAGCTTTTACAACAAAGGTAAATTTTTTTTCTAGTTAAATTATCAGTAATATATTAATTAAACACTAAAAGTAGAAATTCTAAATATGTTTACATAATTATAAAATGGTTAAAAATGTCCTTGATTACAACAATAAAAATTGAGAAAATGTAAATATGAATCTGTATTGTGTACATTATTTTTTGAAAAAAATGCTTTTAAAATTCTCAAAATCAATCCTAATCAATGCCATCCGTAAGGAATAGTATATACAGTTTGCATTTACAATCAAATGACGTTGATTCAAATATTACTAACTTGAATGCTCCGTAAAGAGAATACAATAAATTTTTTTAAAAAAAATAGTTAAAGACATTTTGCAAAATGCTTAGTCAAATACATTCTTGTTAAATTTGACATCTGTTGAATTTTATTTTTTTTAACAAAACCAATTTATTAAAAATAGAAACCAAATAATAAAAGTTTTACATCATCTTATTAAGAAATGCCGATGAGAAATACAAAACTATTTGTATAAATTTACAATACATGTGTAATTCTATTCAAAGGAATTAAATGGAGTATTGAAACAGAGAAGAACGAAATGAAATGTAGTATTATTTCATCTAAAATGCCCCAAAATTAAATGAAGTAAGTTTATTGAATCTATTTTTCCTTGGAATCGGAAATAACTTTTTCAATTATAGTTTCATATTTGAACAGTTATGAAATAAATGTAATAGTTACTTTAGAATTAAAAAAAACAAAGAAGAAGAGAGAAAAATAAAATCTCACTTGTAGAAATTCAGTCTAATTTTTTTGTTACTATTCTTACTAATTGATTAGTGAAAGTTGATGAAGTTTTATAGCGCGAGAGCCAAATACGGCTATGTTGTGCAAAAAAAAGTGTAATTATAATTTAAATGTTTGAAAAATGGAAAAAAGTAATATTGGTTGACAAGGAGAGTCGAAATATCGCTATCGTATCCCGGGGGCGCGTCACCCATGTTTACCATAGACAATAAACTCCATAGGAGAGAAAAGAACACTACGGTACCTCGAGGTCGTGAACACAAATTGATAAGCTCTATGGCTTTCCATTGTTATTAAATAATATGTTTTCATGATTTTAATAATTATAAACTGTTTCAATTAATAAAATTGCAAGTTCTATATATAATGGAATGTAGTAAATATATCCTTTTCTGCTTGCATGACATACCTCCTCTTCTCTAAAGCTTACACAATCTCTTTAAATTTTTAATTTCCTTAACAGGTTTTAAAATATTCACCAAGAGTGTTGTAAAAAGGCAATTAATACAAAAATATAATTGCATTTGGAACCTTTATATATATATATGTATCTCATATATATATGAGAGAGATGATATTTTTTAAAATACTATGAATGATAAATATACAATTGCATTTGGAACTTTTTTTTTTGTAAGAGAATGTAATTTTTTTTTTAATTCTATCAATTATAAAATATATTTTGAATTTGGAAAATGCATTTGGAGTTTTTATATGTATGAGAGATTGTTTTTTTTTTTTTGTAAATACGATCAAGTACAAAATATATAATTGTATTTGGAACTTTTTATATGAGAGAATGTATTTTTTTTTTGTAAATACGATGAATTAAAAAATATATAACTTTATTTGGAGTTTCTTTTTAGTAGTGATTTTTAAATTCTATCAATATTTAAATACTAGCATATAAAAATATTTTTTAAATTGCTTATGTAGCAGGTTTCGAAACTGATGCAAAGAATTCGTTTTTCAAAATACAGTTATTATAAAAGGTATAATTGTATAGAACTTTTTTATGTAGCGGAGGAAAGCCTCATTACTCAGGCTTTTCTAAGGATCTTTTCTTCGTCATCGTGTGTGACGTACCGACAATTGGACGACTACCACATTGGAACGTTAATTGCTCTGTTTGGCGATTTTGGCACGTTTCAAAAAAACCTTCAACCCCTCTAAGTAAAGATACCCCTATTTATTTATTACAATAGTAATTTTACAATAATAATAATGAATTTTTTTAAAAAAATCTTATAAAATAATACTCTTCTCTTGCTGAAGATTAGACATAGTGGGGGTCTATCGAAAGCATTTAGAGGTTAAAAAATGATATAAAATTTTTTACAATTTTATCTTTCGATGAGATTAGTAAAAAAAAAAAAAAATCTTTTTTAATCTATTGAAATATCTCATCCTCATTGTAAATTCTCATCCTTATTATTCATTTTAAATATCTCATCCTCATTCATTCACTTTCCTCTCCCTTTTCTTTTATTTATGTGGTTTTTTTAATTCATATGTGCATTAGACACATTTTTAATATGCTTGTTTTAATATTGATAAACATTCAAAGTTTCAATACGATACCGAATAAAGAGTCCACTGGAATGGCACTTGCCTCTATTTGATTGTTGAAATGAATTTATCCAGATAAGGGTAATGGCCCCTTTGTTGCCCTACATCTACTATCAATCAATCAATCATAAGATAATAGCCTTTGTTGCTGCATATTTAATTAAAACAAAGCAATCAATCAATGCTGAAAGTGATGTGATGTTATTTGCTGATAATTTCGTAAACAGTTGTTGTATTAAAAAAAATTTGTGGCCTTTTTTATGTGTTGACATATCGTAGCCAAGCATAAACGTTTCTGCTGACGAAGAAATCATATTAATCTAAAATTTGCAACAAATCCTTCATTTGAAAATCTCATGGGCTAATGCAATTGGAAATCTATATTTTTGTAGGACATACAAAAATCATTTTTCCTACAGTCGTCAATTTAATGAACATTAACAAATTCACCTTTATAAGAAACCACATGTTTGCCAAAATTGACATAATTTTTTTCCCTTAGTGGTATTTAAAAATGCTTTCGCCCATACTTACCAAAGAAAAGCCTTACATGTGTGAAATTTGTCAGAAGTCTTTCTCTCAAAGTAGTAATTTGAAAGTGCATCAGCGTATTCACACGGGTGAAAAGAATTACTTGTGTGAAATTTGCAACAAGGCTTTCACATATAGTAGTGCTTTAAAATCACATTTGCATGTTCATAGTAATGAAAAACCTTATGTTTGTGAAATTTGTAACAAAACATTTTCTGATAATAGTTATCTAAAAAAGCATTTGAATATTCATAAAAATGAAAAACCTTACGTTTGTGATCATTGCAACAAAGCTTTTTCTCGAAAAGCCAATTTAAAAAGACATGTGCTTATTCATTCAAATGTAAAACCTTATGTTTGTGAAATTTGCAAGAAAGATTTCTTTTCAAAGGATAGTCTTCAAAAACATTCGATTGTACATTCTAACCATAAACCTTATGTTTGTGAAAGGTGCAACAAGGCTTTTTCTCGAATTTTTGAACTAAAAAAGCACATCCTTGTTCATACCAAAGAAAAACCGTATATTTGTAATGCTTGCAACAAGGCTTTCTCTGAAAGTAGTGATTTAGAAAAGCATTTGAATGTTCATACTAATGCAAAGCCTTATGTTTGTCAGATTTGCTTGAAAGCTTTCCCTCACAATAGTTCTTTATTAATACATTTGCGTACACATACTAAAGAAAAGCCTTATGTATGTGAAATCTGTCAGAAAGCTTATGCTCAAAAAAGTGCTTTGAAATATCATCAACGTATTCATATTAGTGAAAAGTCTTATTTTTGTGAAATTTGCAACCAGGGTTTCTATTATAAAAGTAATTTAAAATCACATTTGCGTGTTCATAGGAATGAAAAGCCTTACATATGTGAAATTTGCAACAAGGCTTTTGCTCAAAGTTCAAAATTAAAAGCGCATCTTCGTATTCATACCAAGGAAAAGCCTTATGTTTGTGATATTTGCAACAGAGCTTTTTGTCAAAAGGCTTATTTGAAAATACATTTGCTTACTCATTCAAATGAAAAGCCTTATGCATGTGAAATTTGCAAGAAGACTTTCATCGCAAGGGATAGCTTAAAACAACATTCCATTGTTCATACCAACCATAAACCTTATGTTTGTGAAACTTGCAATAAAGCTTTCTCTCGAAGTTATGATCTAAAAATTCACATTCGTGTTCACACTAAGGAAAAACCCTATGTTTGTGATGTTTGCAACAAAGCTTTCTCTCGAAATGCAGATTTAAATAAACATTTACTTGTTCATATTAAATAGATGGCTCATATCTACAATTTGATATTAGGATATTTTCGATTATTGTAATTTATATATACTATGGTTCATTCATGGAAATCAGTGAACCATGAAAATTTTTAACGTGGCATTTTACTTATTCATTGAACAATGTAAGATGTATGTGTATTTGAGAAATTACTTACTGTTATTCATATGCCTTTGGGTTTTATGTATCCTAGTTTTATGATTTTCAAGTTCTAATCATTACCTTATATTTAGTTTGTACATTAATTTAAAATAGGAAAACATCTAAATTTATCTTTTTGCATGATTCCCATTTGTGATTTTCTCTCTTAGTGTCATTGTTCTTTAGTGTTTATAATTATTTACATTTATATTTTTAAAATTGGTCTGAATTTTTAGTGTATCTCTAATCATTAAAACATTGTTTTATAAGTAATTAATATCTAAAAATGTATTTTGAAAAAATTTAAACAGAAATATTTTAAACGTAAGTTTACCAAATTGTATTAACTGGCCATTGTTTACTTATTACTTTATTTATTATTATGGTGTGTTATTATGATATTGATTAAAATTGTAATCCTCATATGGTATGTTTTTTCTTCATATACATTTCTTATTAATTGTGCATAATGCATTGTACTTTATTTAGTTAAATGCCTTTATTTGACAACACAAATTTCTCATAAAATCAAAAATAAATATAAAGTTGAAAAAAGTTGATTCGCATGAAATATTTTTATGTCACAGAGAGTTGTTTGTTCTCAAGTGAAAAACTGTTGCTATTTTTTGCAATTTTAGAGACTTTTCAGACACTTTTATTTACACAGATACTAAATGTAATGAATAAAACACTTCATTTTAAAAATATCTAATTGATTATACAAATGATTATATTTTGATGCTGGAGAGGTTTTGTGTATGTGATGATTTCTTTGCCAAAATTTACATTTAATTTGTGATAATGATTACTTATATCACTTTATTAAGGTGGCATTATGTTACTTGAATATTATTGTAATTAGTGAATGTGTAAAAATGTTGCTTTGTACTTTTTAAATCATTAAGTTTATAACGCAGACCATTTTCATTGCCATGTGGATGATGTATCTTATGCATATAGAAATTAAAATTTTTCATTTCTGTCAATAATATATATGTATATTTTTCAATTTTATTATACATAGAATTGTGGTAGTTATTGGTCATAATTGTACCACCAAATTTCAATGCCAAATGTCCATATTTTGCCTTGATAGTGTCTGTGATAATAAGGTTCCTCTAGCCTTTACATCTCCTCTAATTCTTTCAAAGAAGAAAAATAACAAAATGTGTAACCCTTATAACTACTTTCTGATTGCCTGTCAGAATCCATAATTGTCAGTCATGCTTATATTTCAGATGAGGTGGGAATAGTGTTTCCTACTTTTTGCATATCTAAAAATCACCCTCTCTCCGTTATGAAGAATTAAACGTAGTATCAAAATTTGCTTGTCTTTCATACATTTCTGTTCCATTCCTTTACATAATATAACTATATGTATTTGTTTTTTATTATGATGAAAATCCTGTAAAATATATTTTTAAAATTCTATTGAATTTTAAATTAAATTCATACAAGCATTTGCACAAATTCATACATTATATATTTAAATTGTATAGAAATTTGTTGTAATTATTTAGTTTTTAATATTGGAAATCAATTTTTTTTTTTATTTTATATAACCAATCACATTATTTCAAAACATTTATTATTTAACAAGTGTTGCATGTTTATGGTTTGAAGATATACATTTTTCAATATGTGTAACACCACTCCTGCCTCATCCATCTCATTTACCTGTCATTGCTAATTGTTTCTATTATCATGCTTTCCAACTTACAAGGAGAGGTCAAAGATGTTCTTTGTTTTTAAAATTGTGAAAATGATTGACGTAAAAACTCAAAGTTTATAATAAGAATTAATGAATGCTATTAATTGCAATGTTTCAAAATATTGAAATTTTAAAGCATTTTTTTAGATTAAAATAAAAATGATATATATCAATTATTTTATGTATTGTGAGAGAAGAAAAAACTTCTTAAAATAAAACAAATCTTATTTATTGATTCTGAAAGATATAATTACGTATGTATTTGCAGTATATTTGACTAAAAGTATTAATTATTTCTTACAACATGATGTCGTTTGACATACAGAAGTTAGACTTTTATAAGAATTTTTAAACTTACATGTATAATTGATCAGAATGCTATACATTTGTATCTCTAGACAGATATTTCTTTAGAGGTTCAAAATACTCAGCGGTATATCATCAATTTGAGAAAATTAAAATTTCGCATTACATCACTTAGAGATAGGCTGAAGCATTTAATTAATGAAATTTTAAAGCGTTTTATTTAGTTGAAATTTTGAATGACATCAATCAATTTATACAGTGTGAAAGAGAAAATTTAAGAAACTTCTTGATAGAGTAAAATGTGTCTTAATAAATTCTGAAAGATACAATTATAAGTGACTACCCAATATAGTTCACAAAAAGTTTTAATGATTTCTTACAACAAGTTTATTGGCATACAGATGTTGCATATTTGTAAGAAATTTTAAATTTACTTATATTTATGATTTTCACATTCCTGATAAGAATATTATGCATCTAATATGTGTCTCTCTACAGATATTTCTTTTGAGGTTCAAGGTAATAAACAGCAATCAAATAGTGCATTGTCAATTTGTGGAAAATCTGATTTTTACATTATGTCACACAGAGATATGCTAAATATCTTTATTTTCTTTCAGTTTATCTTCTTGATTAAAAAAAATGAAATGAACATAAATTTTTGAAAGAATTGTGATGATTTATTTTTTAGATACCATTACTAAACTTAGGTCTTTAATTCTATGCCTCAAAATATTGTAAAAAGAATATTTGAAATTTTCCAAGATAATTTAATCTATAAATGTATATCCATTTGAAATTCAATTTGTGTTGCACACAATTATTTTGTGTATTGAATTACACAACTCAGTAATTAAAATAATACAAATACTAATTTTTCCTTTCTTTAAATTGATATCTTATATTAATTTATATTTTCATTTATAATATACTTTTTAGAAGAGGAGATGTTTTTAATTTTTTCATTTATTTATCCAGACATTAAGATGGGAAAGTATGTTTATATTTCTGAATTAATCAATGAAATAATTTTGTTTTATATTCAATTCTTATCTAAAAAATAATTATTATTAAATGTATAATTCTTATCTATTCTTAATATAAAGCATGGCATATATATACAACGAAATTATTAGTGTTGTGAAAAGCACTGTCATATTAAAATGAAGCAACTGTTTATTAAAAAATATTGGGAAGCAAAATAATTATTTTTTTTTCTGGCTTATAGAATAAAAATATTGAAGTTTATTGGGAAAAGAATTATAATTTTCGCTTTTAAAAAAAGAAGAGGAAAGGAAATCGGGAAAAAGAAAACGTTATCTTTTTTAGTACGTCTGAAAAAAGAATTAATTTGGATAGAAAAGAGTAATATCACAATATATGCTGCTCTGTAAAAGATAGCGAGGTCAGAATGTGTGTGAAATTAATGATCGAGCCTTTTATTAGCGGAAAAAAGGTTCCAATTCAGAGTTCTAATTTCTAACATTACCAGAAGATGGCCTTAAATCCTTTCCAGTAAAGATAAAAATAGATATTTTGTTTAATTAAAATGAACTGTTTAAATTCGGGAATTGAGATACAACTTATGTGTTTCAACACAGATGGCAAATACAGTTTAAATTTAATTTTGTGGAGCTCTATTCAATAGTTTGTTTTTCTGTATAAATCAAACATAAATCCCATTTCTTTTGTATTTTAGCATAAAAATGGCAGATTTTTATGCGTTCAAACCCATTCTCACCCAAATTCAGTACAGACATAAAAAGGTTCTAATTCCAAATTCCCTATAGACATAATAATATATAGTTTAATAATAATAATAAAAAAATTCAGCTTAATATATGAATTATTTCAAAGGTACATAATATACGAGGGATGTTCCGAAAGTAAGTTTCGCCATTTTTTTTTTTTTTTTTTTTGAAATAGCACATGGTACACCAGATGCAACAAACAATGCCATAAGAATCCACACACATTGCTGGTTCAACACGGAAGCAGCGTCAGTGGAGGAAGAATGATTGGTTGGTAAAATTAACATCGCATTAAAAACAAAAAGAGAGCTATTGGCGACGAATCTCGTAATTTTGACCTCGGTCAAGTGACGAGGACGACACCTGAGCGGATCCAAAATAGAGTTCACGGAAGAGAAAGATATTCAAAATCAAATGTTTCTAATCACGCTGAAACGAATTACTCCAGAGCCAAATATAAGCCAACCGAAGAGAAAAACCAATTTCACGAATAAACAAGCAAGCCAACGGCAACATGTGCCACTATCAGTCAAGAAAATCTACGCACCAAGGAAATAATGTTTGGAAACAAGAAAATTACTGCGCTTATCGACACCGGAAGTACCGTCAGTCTACTACGAGAAAATACCGGCAGAAGAATCATCGATCCAACGAAACTAGCGAAGAACAAAATTCTCTTAACAGGCATAGGTGATGCTCAAGTCACTACGATAGGATCTTTCGAACAAGAATTTCAGATGGATGAAGAAAACTATTCTCTAACTTGGCATGTAGTACCTATAGCAAAACTAAAGTTCGAAGCAGTCATAAGTTCAGGTATTTTAGAACGAGCAACAGTCAACTTCAGCAAGAATGGTGTAGAATTTATTAAATATGAAAATCAAGCTTTCTTAATGCAGATACTAGCGAAAAACGTCGAGAAAGTTGAACTGAATCACATCGTTGATCCTGAGATCAAAAAAGAACTTACGGAAATGATAGAAAGCTACAAGCCTGAAAAGACGGCAAGCAACGATGTTACCACGAGAATTATTTTAAAATATGATGAGCCAGTTTGTCAATCGACACGCAGATTAGCATTTACGGAAAGAGAAGAAGTAAACAAACAGATAGAAGAATGGCTCAAATAAGGCATCATACGCCCAAGCTCATCAGAATACGCCAGTCTAGTCGTAATGGTCAAAAAGAAAGATGGAACTTCGAGAATGTGCATCGATTATCGAAAACTCAACCAGAAGCTAGTGAAAGATAAATTTCCTTTACCTCTCATCGAAGATGTTTTAGATACTCTACAAGATGCAAAAGTTTAATCCACGTTAGATTTACGAAACGGTTTTTTCCACGTCAGTGTTGATGAAGATTGCAGAAAATTCACGTCTAACATCATTCCAGAAGGACAGTTGAAGTTCAACAAAGTTCCTTTTGGGTTAAGCTTGAGCCCAGGTATTTTTCAAAGATTTGTCACAAGCATTTTTAAAGACCTGACACGTAAAAGAATTTTATTAAGTTGTATGGGTGATCTTATTGATCCAGCAGGAGATGAGAAGGAAAGACTCCAAAACTTAAAATTGTGTTCGAAGTTGCAAAGAAATATGATCTGGAGATAAAATTCAAGAAGTGGCAGTTCCTAATGCGAAAAGTTGAATTTTTAGGTCACTTAGTAGAGAATGGAAACATCAGGCTCTCAATCGCAAAGACATTAGCAGTTGCAAAATTTCCAGAAACAACGACCGTAAAGAAAATACAAAGTTTTCTAAGATTAACAGGATATTTCCGAAAATACATCAAAGATTACTCGAAAATTGCGAAACCGTTAAGCGACCTCA
The DNA here is from genome assembly GCA_019974015.1 of Nephila pilipes. NCBI lineage: Eukaryota > Metazoa > Arthropoda > Arachnida > Araneae > Nephilidae > Nephila > Nephila pilipes. The sequence continues at coordinate 26,567 of BMAW01018266.1, read as the reverse complement.
CGAGGAAAGAAAATCCATTTGTTTTTGGAACACACAAAAAAAAGGAAGCATTCGAAAAGTTAAAGAAAGTATTGTCTGAAGATCCAGTCTTACGCATTTACAAATATAGAACAGAATTACAAAAAAAAGATGCCAGAAGAAATGAAATCTGAAAATTGGAAAATTTACAAGATGATATATATATATACACATAGTATATATATCGGCTAATGTGATAAAGCTCCATAATACAAAAAACCGATATGATAAAATATTTTTCTATTAACACCATTTAAATATCAAATGTAGAAACATATTATTTGATAAAGCTCGTTTGATTTAATTTCATACTATGTTATTTTCTTTTAATGTACTCTTCATATTATCTTGTGTTATTTATATTTTCTATATATGCTTATTTACATTTTAAGTTATTTTACACCCGTATCTTTATCAGTCCTATATGATAAAGTGTTTCAAAAATTGTTTACATATTTTGCTCCATGTAGAATATTAAGAAGTTTTGAAATTCATTTCTTCCCTTCTTTTGTGTTATTAGTTATTTTAAAAAGTATGAAATATAATTGGTGAAGTTTTGCAAATTCCAGTATACCTGGAGGCCAGTTCTATTTGGAGGGATGGAACTCTGTAGGAGTTTCTTGCTAATTATCAAAGAATTAATTGTATTTTCCAATGTACTATAAAACCAGTTCCTCAGTTACTCCATAGATGGCACCGCGAATCAACGCCCCCTATTTCTGAACAAAACTAAGCGACATTTCATTCTCGCGCTCTTTTTTCTCTCCTTCGTAAACTCCTCGTAGGAAGTAAGTTAACGCCAGAGCGCGTTCCACTGCCCATCACTGATTTGCGATACAATGAGGCCGTTATCTATCTTTCTCCGATGAATTGGTTAATTCATCTATTCCTGTTATAATATTTTCCCTCTCCCTCCCTCCAATTAAAAAATGAAGTAAAACAAATTGAGCCTTATCATTGAATTCCTACGAAATAATCATAGAATCCGGTAAGGGAATTACTTCCCTAGACAAACCAGCCCTTTGCGTAAGAGCAAATCGATGTAGATTCGGGATGTACAATCTCATCACCACCGTTCTACACACACACACATGTATATATATATATGTGTGTGTGTGTGTGTGTATTTTCTATATTGTTATAAAAATTCTTCTGAGCGTGTGCAAGAGTGAAATCAAGTACAACTCGGTAGATGACAAAAATTGAAGCTTTATTCGAAAGCCTCAAGAACAATACACAGATATAACAGCTTGGACAATAACTGTGCAAACAAATACATAGCACTTGCACAATTAAGTGACGCAGAAACAAAGCACTTTTAATAACAAATGAAGCTCTATTGGTAAATCTTCAGGATGACACACAGGTATCAGAACTTGGACAAGAACAGCACAAAGAGATACACAGCCCTTTTACAGGTTAGCGATACAGATACCAGAACAAAACAGCACTTTTAAGGATAGTCACAATTATGTCAGCAACGTTCAGCTCACCAGTTTACTAGTTCTCACTACAGACAGCCTTCGCAGTAAAACTCTATACTTCCAGAACGAGCTCCTTCGAAATCCCGGCAGATACGCGCTGCTCAAATTGTGTCTAATGGCGGCGTAATAGCATCTCTTGTTAAAAAGTGTCCATTTGCAACAGATTTAATACACGTAAACAAGCTCAGCTTACCTATTCTATAATCCAAGGAGAACGAATTTCAACGCCCTCTGGCGGCATCACGTAATGCCCAATTACTATGCATTTCTGTTTCCTGACACGTACCTTCATGCCAAATTTCGTAACAATCCCACTCATACTTCATGGTGCGCATATTTTTATGTCAATGTGTGTAATTTATATTTATGCTTCATTTTTTAAAAATTTCTTTTTAAGTAGGAAGGGCATTTAAAAACGAGATAGATAGCTAATTTTTTTTAGGAAAATTAGCTGTGAAGAAAGAAGAAGGGGATAAAAGATAGGAGCAACGAAAACGAGATTTAGACCTTTTGTTCAAGGGTTGTGTGAGACTAAACAAAAGAATACCAAAACCGAAGTTGTTTCTGAAGGGATGTTATTTCTTATGTATGATAATGTGAAAGGGAAACATAGTAGAGTAGGGTTAGGTTTTATTAGTCCACAGGTAAGAATAATTTTAAATGGATATCACTTGAAATGTGAGATGTTATGTAGGTTGTAAGTTAAAATAGTTATTGTAGAATTGATAGGGATTAGCGCTGGTCTACGGGCAAAAAGGATTTGGGCTTGAATTACGGGTTTTAATGATCATTTAATCAATTGTAGAATCCCCTAAATAGGTAAGCAATATGCGTTTTATTGGATGAATTTTAAGATCTTTGAGTAATACGGAGTTTCCAATGTATCTAGGTGCATTTGTTATTATTCTTAATATTTTATTTTGGAAGATTAGTATATTTTAAATATGGGTGGCTACTATGTGACCCCAAAATGGAGTCGCTTAGAGAGTTATTGTTCTCATGACTTGTTTGTATAGTCGAACTTTTTTTTTGGAAAGTACAGAGTACCTACCTATCAGAGTGATACAGCTATGAAATTTGCTGAACATTTAGTAATTATAATATTGGTGTTTTTTTAAAAATGAGTTTACAGTCCAGAAAGAAGTCGAGATATTTGATCTCAAAGTTTCATGAGATGTTTCTAATAAATGGTTTAATTTGTAGCGAGGGGGTATGGGCTTTTCTGAAAATAATAGCTGAAAGTAGTGTTTAATGCTATCATCCAGTGGGTGAGACACTTTAAAAAAATTTCAAGAAATTTTTTTAGTTTGAGAATAACTGATTTTATGGAAGTATCTTAAGTGGGGATAGCATCATCATCTGCGAAAAAACAAAGACTATTATGAGAATTTTGAGGGAAGTCGTAAGTATACAAATTATACAAACATAGCGAGTTACACAGCCTTGTGGAAAGTCTGCTTTGAAATGGTTAATTACAGAGTAATTATAATTAACTTTGACTTTGAATTTTATTAAGAGAATGATATAAGGTGGGAGTTAAATTTGATGAGTTTATAAATAAATCCATTATGCCAGTGGCGATCAAGCGCTTTTTGGATATCGAGGAAAACACATCTAGAGATTTGTTTAGAATTATATCCCTAACCGATGCTATTAACAACGTGCAGGAGTTGTTGGACAGTACTATGAAGGGTTCTAAAATCAAATTGGGAGTCGGGTAGAATATTGTTTAAAATTGTGAGATCTAAAATACGTTTTAAAATAATTCTTTAAAACAATGTAATAGAATTCAAAAGACTAATGGGCGATAATTTAAGGGGAGAGAGGGATTTTGACCTAGTTTGTGAAAAAGGATAATTATTGCATGTTTCCATTTCTTAGCGAAATAGGATCTTAGTAGGCATTTATTGAAAATATTGGTAAAATGAGTAATGGCTTTTAAAGGAAGATATTTGAAGGTAACATTGTGAATACAATCTTTATTTGGGACTTTTCTTTTGTTTAATTTTTTGATGATGGTAGAAACTTCAGTCGGTGAGGTGAAAGATGGGAGGGCCTTTAAACTCAGGTAAGATAAAAGATAATTATGAACCAAATCTTCCATTTTTTCAATTTCATCATCATAAGGTTCAGAATTTTTCTGGAAAAAAAATAAAAGAGATATAAACATTGTGAAACTGTATGTGTTAAATTACTAAAAATAACAATTTTAAAATTTTATGGTGAAATCAGCCAATGGCTCATTTTCTGAAACTCATTCGAAACAGCAATACACAATAACGAACTTTCAAGTGACGGAGACAAATTTAATTATCTAGAGACTCACTTAAGTGGAACAGATTTATGTACGATTGAAGATTTACGTATTTTAACAGAAAATTATTAGAAATATAATAATTATTGAATGGTAGTTTTGCACAAAAGATATCTTGTTAACTCTTATATAAATAATTTAGTGCATACAGCACCCCTTAAGAATTTTAATGTCGCAAACAGATTTCGAAATTTTTTTGATATTCATCAAAACCAAATAAGAAGTTTAAAATCGCTTGGAATTTCCATTGAAACATTTAGCATATAATTGTGCCCGTTATTATTGAAGTTACTTCAATACCATTTGGTATTTACTTATAATAAGTTATTTGATTATGGAGATCTTACAATGGAAGATCTATAAATATATCTTACGTAAACATTTGAATGCTTTGGAAAAGGTTGATACTCTAACGTAATCATAACTCGCGGGGGGGGGGGGGGGTTAGGGTTCCCTTACAGGAAGCGATGTTCCTGGAATCAGCTAGACACAGAATGTCGGTGTAAGAATATGAATTACTACTGGCGAGATGAAAAAAAATGATATAAACACAGCTGCCGTTCTTTTTAATTCAGAAATAAAAGAGGGAAAAAGCATTTGGCTTACATATTTTGTTCCAAACATTCTGATTCGAAAGAGTGTGATTATGCTGAAGGTTTATTGCATGAAGAAAGAAAGAATATTTTATATAAAAATAAAAGGCTGTTGTTTTCGATATTTAAAATTAGTTCATTTATCTAAAAATTATAAAATTTCCGTTATTCGTTCGGTTTGTAAAAAGGACATCTATCCTTGATGTGTTTTTCTTAATGTAAGTTGCTAAACAATCAAGGTAAAATTTAGGTGGTGACTGAAAATAAAGTTTTAACAAAGAGGTTTTAACGGAGGAGGCTCATTCGCAAACTGTATTTGTTCGAGTGTCAGGAGAAGGTTTAATAGGTTATTTAAGAACTCTTCTCGAAACAATATCTCAATATGCAGATGTAAGCAAATATACACCAAAAGAGGTTAAAATTTAGAAATTTAAGAAGACAAATTAAATATTGTCTCATTGGAGTCGTAAAGAAATGACAGAAAGTCATAAATGTTATCGTATTAATTTAAGCAATTTAGATGGCAAATGTAATTACCAAATTAAGTCTTTAAATCAAACGAACCTTTGCTCCTCGGCACCTAGGATTAGTAGTGACAAATCTATTAAAGTATCAGAAATCAAGGGAATATACATCAACAAAGTTCGACATAACGAGAATCGTTGTTTTCATGAGAAAATTCTGAAAGAAATAGATTTGTTTTTGAGATGAGACACAATTGTGTGTTTGTTTACAAAAAGAACAGATCATTTTCCGGAATATGAGATTACGCTTTCGAAACAACATTAGTCTAGACTTTAATAGAAGTATTAAAACATAAAAAAGGAAGTAATTTAGAAGAAGAAACGTGAAAACATTTTTTTAGCACCTGTAAGAAACTTATTCTGGACTTAAAGGAAAGAGTCATAGAGCAAGAAACACTGAATCATAAAATAAATTGAGAGGAATAATAACCTGTATCCTTAAATAAACAGTTTACTACTAAATTAAATCAATTACAACAGAAATTTCCGATGTATAAATGCTGATTATGGGAATGATAACACTTCATATATTTGATACAAGAAAACGTGTTGACTATACCTTGTCTAGACCTGCTTTATTGTCTAGTTGCTGTTAGACTTGCAAAAGTTATTACAACTGATTTGAAAATAACAAATTATACTACAGTATTTTGAGCGATTAGTAAGCGGCTTTGGGATGGATCAGAAGAGATTCAGCCAGGGATGATCAGAAAAGATTTGGCAATAATAGAGTCCAAGAGATAAGAACTCTAACTAAAATTTCTGACTGGAGACATGTTCCTGGGAATACGAACCCCATGTATCTTCCCCCCTAAAGATGTTTTTGAGCAACTACGAAAATCAAAATGGTCGGATATTCCATCATGGTTGCACGTATACAGAGAAGAATGGCCTCAAACCGTATGACTTCCAGATGAAGAAAGATTAAATAAAGAAAGAAGAAACTTTTGAGTTTCTTCGAAAAGAAAAAAAAAAAGGAAGATGATTGATATTACCATAGGTTCTCATGCTACAGAAAAATTAATAAGGCTTTTAGCCTGAATTTATAGATTCTCACAACACATAGAATGTTGAGAAAAACTTGTCAACTATGATTTCTGTACATGAATTGGAATAGGTTACAAATACTTCACAAATTAATTCAAAAAGAATTCTTTGTAGGAATAGAAGATTCCAATATTCACTCATTTAGATTCATTAAAGATGGTAATAAAAATATCAGAAGTAAAGCAAAAATTATACAACGTGAGCACAACGAAGATATTCGATAACCTGTTACTTTGCCATCTAACCACTTATTTTTACAAAGTCAAATGTACGAGAAACTTCTTTAGGATCCATATACTGGCGTCAGAATATTAATGGCTCCTCTATGAGAAAAGTTTTGGATATTAAAATCAATGAAAAGCATTCAAAATGTCATCAGAAAATATAATATGTGCCAGAGATTCACTGTGTCAAGGATAAAAGTTCATCCAGGAATGTTACATCAAGATAGAGTTAAAGAAGTAGTCATTTTTGACGTCCTTGGTCTTGGCTTAGCAGGCCCGCTTAATCTCGCTGATGGTCCTAAGTTTTGGATAGTTTTATACTCTTGCGCAGTTTATAGTGTCTTTCATCTAGACTTAGTGACCTCATTATCCGTCGAGACTTTAATTCAATCTTTTCGAAGGTTTATTATTAGGACAGGCAAAACGTATATGAATTGTTTCGACAACGGAACAAACTTTGTTGGTAATAACAGAGCTCTTCAGAAAGTCTATTGAAATTCTAAATGTGCTGAAGCCTCCTCATGAAGAATAGGATGGAGCTTCAATCAACCTATTGAATCCAGTTGGGTAGTTCGTTGGAAGGGCTTGTTCATATGGTTAAAGAGATCTGAAGAAGAGTTTTTTTTGACGGTTCACCTTTAAATTACGAAGAATTAATGCGAATGTGAACAAGTGACAAGTCCTCCTTCAATCACCTACCTTTTAGTAGACAACCGAGATCCATCATCACTAACACTCACGATGTTTCTGCAAGAATTACCCCTATCTTGAATTCCTGATATCGATTCTGTAGACTCCAAGCAGTTGAAACGAAAAGCGAAATAGAAAGAAAGAATTAAAGATAATCTACGCAACAAGTTTCAAAGATAATACCTATGGCAATTAAGACATAATACCTAAAAGGTAGATAGGTTTAAAAAAATTTGTGTCGTAAATGTAGTTCTCGTGTAGGGCATGAATAAAAGGACCCTTCAATGGACTCTGGAAAATAATAGAGATTATTTCTAGAAGGGATAATGTTGTTTGACTAGAAAAGTAAACGGAGACAATGGAAATTTTCTCCGATTATTAGAGAGACTGTTCCATCTCAAAATCTCTCAGTCTGAAAATGATCCCCCTCAAAGAGAAGACCATACAAGCATTTCAAAAGTAGGTCCGCCTCTCCTACTGCTGATCCGGAGCGAGCAACGCAATATTCTGCTTCAGGTTCTTCTGTCATAACCAGGACTGGACAAGTGATTAAAACCCCTCAGAGACTTAACTCGTGATTCAGCTCCTTTACAATTTCGTTTTTCAATGGCGGGAGTATTCCATTCTGTTACATTAACCCCACCAAGTGAAAGAAACGGAAATATTGAGGAAGACAAGAAGAGAGAGCAGAACTATGAAAGTAGTAAGCGGCGTAGTACAGGGTACGGAAGTGACGTCATACACTCCCCCGCTCCCTTATTGCCGCGTTGGTCTGGATATACTGATAAGGTTATCATGTGTACCTATTGTATCGATAAGGGACCCCTCCCCGTTATCTTTGGGATTGTTATTTACGGAGCGATAAGCTCGTTGTGTTGATATACAAGTTTTATACAAGTTAAATGAATATAATTGGTATAAATGAATTAAAAATATTTTTACTAAAGGTAAATTAAAAGTTTTTTTACACAAGTTAGAAGGAATATATTTTGAATAAATGATTTAGCTGTTCTTATTTTTTTAGCGCAAAGTTGTTGAATTGGATATTATTATTTTATGTTCTTTTTGAAGCATGTTGTTGATGCATCCTCTCACGAATCGGTACTGGTATCATGATTTGGCCAAGAGAAATCGGTTGAAAGATGCGAGAATAAGCTTAACTCTTAAAAGAATTGAAAATGATGTTTAATTTTTGTATTTTTCGCCTACCTGCCTAACGAACAAAATACAAAAAGTACTTGTTATTACCTGTCTTTAGAACTGCAGATGTTTTTTAAATTTTGTTTAATAAAAATAATTTTCTATATTTATTCTTGTGTTTGTCTGAAATCATTACTTATACATGTATTATTTAAAATGTTTCTTAATTAATTTTAAAATTTTATTTTTTTATTTCTTAGAGTAGGATTTTTTAAATTCTTGGTTTCCTACTTATAAAAAAAGTATTTTGCTTAAAAATTTATTTTTTTAACATAAAAATAAAAAAAAGTTATACTTAATTTTCTTCTAACACTAAGAAAAAGAACAATATGTTTTTTAAAAATTTATTTTCTCAAACACAAAAATTAAAAGTTATACTTAATTTTCTTCTAACACTAAGAAAAAGAATAATATGTTTCTTAAAAATTTATTTTCTCAAACATAAAAATAAAAAGTTATACTGAATTTTTTCGAGAAGAAAAAATATGCTTATAAATATCTAAAATTAAAATCGTTTTCATATTAAATCAGTTTTTGGATGGTTAGTTCAAGTGGCAAGAAAAAATATGAAAAGAAAGAATTCACATCGTCATATACGTGATAGACAGCATGAACTAATAATATTCATATAAGTTTTGCAGAAAGATGTTGAACTTTTTAATAAGTACAAAAAAAAAAGATAACCTGTCTGACTTCGATTGTTAAATTTATTTTTGATTAAGAAAATGTATTAATTCACTCATCATTATTGCTACTTTTAAATTTTATAACATGAATAATACAAGTGCGGAAACTATGTAAATGTTTTTTTTTTCTTTTTAAAAATAATAAGCATATAGTAAAAATAATATAATACATCTAAACAGCAAAATATTCAGATATTAAGAAATTGCATGGCAAAGTTTTCTTATGAAAAAAAAATCTCGGGTAGAATAGTGCGTTCATTACAGAGTTTTCTAAGATGACAAAATATAAAGTAATAATGCTTAAGTAAAAAGGTAAAAGTTCACAGCGAATTCCAATATCTTTGTGTTAAAAGCAGTTTCTTTTCAGTTGTAATAATAATAATAATTTTGGAACCATTCATTTTGCGTGAAAAATAACTAATATTTATTTTTATTGTTCAAAGTTTAAATCAATTTTTTCGTACATCAGAAAACTTATAAAGTAATGTTTCGAACAAGAATAGTACTAGATATTTATTTTTAGTTTCATATAATATAATCAAAACTCATTGGTTACAAAAAGAAAAAAGTCTTAAATTTATTTTACTTATTCATATGAAATTCGTTTGGAAAAGAACTTTTTTTAGATATTCGAATTTAATATTTTTTCAAATATTAACAGTATATTTTTAATAAATTTACTTGTAATAATTACATAATTTAAGGTCTTTTTTTTATACTTCACAATTCGATCTAAATTTAGTCGGAATATGTTAATTCATTTAACTGAACGTTGTTAGAAAAAGAATGCATAAATAAAATAAAAAATTAACTTGAGCTGTTACAATATAAAAAATAAACTTGTAGCATATTAAACAAGATTGTTAGACTTTAAAGAAAAGGTCGCTGGATGGAGTGTTTGTTATGTTTGTGACTGTTACAATTCTGGGACTGTTTGCAATAATAAATGAAAACATCTTCACTGTAATCAAAATAAAGTCCGTTCTTTAAAAGGACACAAATTGAAGTGATGAATTTCTCATAAAAAATTTTACTTACTACGTTAATACTGCATTGAATAAGGCTTGCATTGGTCCACAAACCCAGGAATGAAATTTCTTTGTTTTTACACTCACGGACAAAAAAATTAGGGCACCAAGGAGCCGTCAAAATGAAACTAAATTTTACTTACGTAATGACTACTTTGGTATAAGTAAATGATTAGAAAACCAAAGAAAAAGGGTCATTTATTTCAGAGAAAAAGGCAAGAGAACGGAGGATTTAATACCATGTTGAACAATCTGTAACGCGAATGAACGATGCGATACGATCGGGCAATGAGGCATAACGTTCTGTATGATGTCTTGAGACATTTCGTTCCATATTTGCTGTAATCTTGCCTCTAGTTCGTTCAGACTCGTGGGACGCCCAACTCGCCTTCCCAAATGATCCCAGATATCATCGATTGGATACAAATCTGGCGATCGGACAGGCCAAGGAAGGGTAGTAACAGTGCGGAGACAGTCTTGTGACATCCTTGCCGTGTGAGGCTGAGTATTGCCTTTTTGAAAAATGGCTGCTGGGAGCCGTTGCATGAGTGGCAACACATATAGTTGCAGGATGTCATGGACATACCGCTGGGCTGTCATGGTGCCACGGATCAATACTAGGGGTGACCGTGTATTGTAGGCAATGGCACCCCATACCATCACACCAGCTGTGGGAGGGGGTGTCGCTGTAAAGCAAAGGCAGGATTGAGGCGTTCACCGCGGGGTCTCCACACACGAACACGATTGTCATCACTGCTGAGATTGAAGCTGGATTCGTCGCTAAAGACGACCTGGATAGATTCCGCTGTAGTCCAGTTTCCTCGTGCACGGCACCACTCCATACGGAGGTGTCGATGGGTGGGCGTCAAGGGCGACACATGCAAAGGGCACCTTGATCCAAAATGTCCTTCAGCCAGGCGCTTTCGTATGGTTCGAGAAGACACATGGACCCCTAGTGAAGGTGCTACCTGTGCCTGGATGGCGGCCAATGAAGCAGTTGGCTGTAAGCGTGCATTTCTTACGATGTGGCAGTCTTCTCGACGATTGATCTGTCGGAGGCGTCCTGAGCCTGGTCTTCGTGTAAATGACATCTCTCGGATCCACTGGTCCCAACACCTTCTCACTACCCAATCAGAGCGTCCTAATTGATGAGCTACTCGCCTAGCTGACCACCCAGCTTCCATTATGCAGATGATTCTCTACTTCTATTTCTTCTTCATAACGCCGTTTTCGAAGACAATATGAGACAGCTGCTCATGTTGTCTTCGAAAACGGCGTTATGGCATGTCTACCTCAGCTCTTCCTTTGTAAGTGATTCAGCACACTCAAACAAGCTTTGGTTACCTGTTTTACACTCCACGGAGAACGACGTTAAACGCCCTCTACCGGCTATACGTAATGCGCAATCACACTGCATTTTTAATCTTTTGCATATCTCCCGACATGTACCTTCATGCCATGTTTCGTTACGATCCCGCAATTATTTCTTGGTGCGCTAATTTTTTTGTCCATGAGTGTAAAAGTGTGTTTCTTACAGTCTATTCATTTAATTTTATTACAATGTTAATATGTATACATTAATAATGTTTAAGCAAGGAGGTAAAATTAAAGAATAAATAAATAAAATAAAAACAACAACCCGTTGCTTTAAAAAAGAGTTTCTTTTCATTTGTAAAAATATTAATCATTTATATACCATACAATGTACGCATATATAAAAGTTTTAAACTTCATATAGCTAATATTTAATCAAGTATAAGTAACTTTACGTAAGAACATAAGAAAAAAAAATTCAAAATATATTCAATCAGTTCATTCAAACGAGAAAAAAAAAATGTTCTCAGCAAATATTCAATTCCTAAACCTTATGTGAAGAAATCAAAATATATATATATATATATTCCAATTAATTTATATTAAAATATATTCATTCTGTTCATTCAAACGGAAAAAAAAAGTACATAAAATAATAATATCCAATTCAATAACTTTGCGCTAAGAAAAATAAGAACTGTTAAAATCATTTATTCAAAATATATTCCTTCTAACTTGTGTAAAAATTTTTTAATTTACCTTTAGTAAAAATACTTTTAGTTCATTTATACAAATTATATTCATTTAACTTGTATAAAACTTGTATATCAACACAACGAGCTTATCGCTCTGTAAATAATAATTCTAAAGATAACGGGGAGGGATCCCTTATCGATACAGTAGGTACACATGATAACCTTATCAGTATATCCAGACCAACGCGGCAAGAAGGGGGCGAGGCGTATGACGTCACTTCCGTACCCTGTACTACGCCGCTTACTACTTACGAACTCATCAGTCCTGATTACTTTAAACCCTTTTTTTTGCACAAATTACGTTTCGCTTTTAATACCTATACATAGCTTTTATTTAAATATGTGACTTTTATCAAAATAACCTGGATATCTTTTTTTAGGAGTATTTGAAATTCTTACTACTAAGATTTTACAGAAAAAGAAGACGAATGCGAAGATAACCCACCGACCTTCTGAACTCTAAAGCGAGGTACGTTTTGTCTTTTTAACTTCGAATGTATTTACTGTACATTTTAGAATGGATTGTTCTCAAAAAGAATGCCTCGAATTCTTAAAAATGTTAAGGAGTATGTCTGTTCAATAAAAATTTTCTTTCATGAAAGGATCAATCATGCATTAATTTTAAAGAAATTCTAAATTTTTTTCTCTATATTTAATTACAAATTTGGTGTATTAAACAATTTTTCCAACAAGCCACAAGAAAAAAAGCTTTTTAATTAAACCACAATATATTAATTAAAAACTAAAAGTTAAAGAGTTTTAAATATATTTAAGTAATTGTAAAATAGTTAATGTCATTAACAACATTAAAAAAATTTGAGAAAACACATATTTGTATTTTGTGTGTTATTTTTTGAAAAAATAAGACTTTTTAAGTTTTCATAATTAATCCCCGAATTTCAAATTGAAAGATAATTGTAATTTTGAAAGTAATAGAAATTATACATTTGTATTTGTGTGATTAAATTTAAAGAAAAAGAATATAAGAAATTGCAACACTTTAGTCAATTGGCATTAATTGATATTGTTCGTCTTAGGACTATTATGATGAGGAAGTAGACAGGGGTGTACCAACTCTAGAAAGAAACTGTATACACTGACTATATTTACAGTCAAATGACATTGTTGAAATGTTTTGAACATGAAACCAGAGTAAAGGAAATGTAATAATTATACTTAAGAAAATCGTGTAAAACATTTTGCGGAATGCTTAATCAAACACATCTTTGTCAAATTCGATATTGACAGAGATATTTTTGAAAAAAATTACGAAGTACAGAAAGAAGATAAAAAAGCTTTATGTTATTTGAATAAAAAAATGTCATGGAGGAAGGGAAATTTGTTTTTAAATTTTTACAATACGTATATATTTCCGAACAACAGAATTAACTGAAGGTATTTAGAATAAGAAAGGAATAAGCTATTATAAAAATTTCTTTTAAAAAGCTCAAAAATTAAGTAACGTGACGTTTAAAGTTTTTCTTTTCACTCAAATAAAGAAAAAAACGTTTTCAAATAAAACCAGTTCTTCTATTCTTTCTATCCTATTTTCATTCATAAATATATTAAAGTAAAATATATTTGTCTCCAAAATTGTTATCTATTAATGGTACACAGTTACTTTTGAATAATAACAATACCGTATTTATTCGAATCTAAGTCGCCCTTTTTTTTCTAATTTTAATGCTACTAAAAATCGTGTGCGACTTAGCATCAAAGGTGGAAAAATTTGTTGGATGGGGAAATTGAGTCCGATCTCTTTCAAATGGAAAAATATAACTATAAGAGCGAGTTCTTTTATGGTATCATTTAATTAGGAGGATTCATTTCTAAATCGATTTTTTTTATTACAGAACGACACTTTACAAATATGAAACACACGCAAAATACACAAAGAAAACATAGAATTGACTTAAGTCCTTCAGCGAGCTTAACGCTCAACAAGGCATGTTTCGCCTTCGGGAATTACGTCGTTTCTGCCACAGCCGCTGACGAGTTCTATACAACTAGAAAACCCAGTGCCTCACAGTAACCGTCCATTTTGGCCCCCGGCATCTATGACTCTAACATTTCACAATTTATCTTCAGTATTCAGTCTATCCTGATCTTCGTTGTTTGAAATTAATTATGAACTTTTTGTATACACTTTTTTTTTAATCACCTAAACATCAAATACATCAATAATAGCATCGTGTCGAGTTCACTATGACGCAAGTATGAAAAGGAAGGCAATTTTTTTTACAGAAGAAGTGGTTTGACGTAAGCATTAATAAGATACATAAAAAGAGAGTTCGAAAACTGGTAGCATTTAGAAAACCACCCTTTAACTGTTTCCGGGAAAATTAAGAAGGCGACTGCTTTGAAAATTGCAGAATGGATATCTGTTTCTTGGAGAAAAAAAGTTTCCTGTGAGAGTATAATACTCGTATATTCTTTTAAAAAATGTTCCGTAACAAATGCCTCGGAAGGAGTAGAGTTCATAACTAGAACTGTGTTCCCTTTTTTTTATAAAAAAATATAATTAATATGAAAGTTATAATTACATTTAAAACTTGTTTATGTACCGGATGAATAAAAACCGTCATACATCATTTCTAAGACTCATTTTACGTCATCGTTAGTAACGTAATCCTTTTCAAGGACTGCATCATTTAATAGTTGATCGTTCAGTTTCACTATTTTGTTGTACCTCCCATTCAGTGCAACTTATACAAACAACGCTGCCAAAAACAAGATCATAAAAAAATGATGAATGTCGTGAAAAAATAGTGTAATACAACGCAGAAAGTATCTCCCTCGGATCGTCTCGAACGTCTTGGCTACAAACTATATCCTTTCAAGAACAATGTATTTACGATCATACTTTCACTATAAATGAATATTTGGTAGGGAAAAATATTCAACTTCCCTTTTCTACAAATTCCTTCGTAATATTTAACTTTTCTACACAGAGACGAAAATCTTATATATATATATATATATATGAAATTTATTAAAACGTTAATCGAGTATATTAAAATGTGTATTAAACACATATGATTAACCATGAAAGAAAAAAAGAAAGAAAGAAGAGTGAAGATATAGGATGTATGAGATACTGTTCCGAACTGAATACTTTCCCATCTGAAACCACGTGACTCCCGCCAGAGGACGCAGTTGTTGGGAGTGAGCAGCGTCAAAACAGAACTCTAACTTGAATTAAGAACTAAGAACGAGAGAAAATGCTTTTTGCTCTATTATGTAACCTGTGTTGTGTCTTGTAGTGATGTGTAACTATAGTAATTAATGTCAATAAATATTTTTATTTAAAAGGAAGTTCAGAGTTTTCGTTTTGAATAGGTGATGAGTTTATTTTGTTCGCAGCTACAGAAATAAAATACCAGCTCCCCGGAACGACAGAAAATGTATGTCAAATTTTGATATTCTTAATGAGTAATTATTGACATACCTAATTCTGAAAAAACGAGAAACTTAATTTAATATTATATGTTTTGTTTCTTGACAGATATATACAGGAAGAGATTTTTTTTTCTTTTCTTTACCTTACATTCACCTCTGTAAACGGTTCTACCTTCACACATTTATGCTGGGTAGATCTCGAGTACTTGAGGTTAGTAAGTAACATTTTTTAGGAGAATGTTTACTTAGAAGGGTTAAAGATTTTTTATTACGAAAACGAGGAGTTTAAAGAAATAAGGAAATGAAGGAGAGATATGGATAGAGCGAAGTTTTTATATAGACTTTTAATTACACATGCTCGGCTTGATTTAAGGGGCTGGAATTGCTTTTGAGAATAAAGTGGTTGAATAGGCTAGGGGAAGGAGAGAGAGCAATGAGTGATGGGGGGATTATAGTGTGGTTAGGATAAATCGAAAATGTTTCAGTTGGAATATTTATGGCTATGGGGAACTGAAATGGAAATAAATATTGTAAGTTTGATACGCGGTAATGGATGGGTTCCGTTATTATGTGCAAATAAAAGCTTGGCTTTAATTGGTGGATTTGTATGATTAATAAAATTGAAAAAGAAGCGTCTGGATAGATAGTTGAAATGGCTATTAATTTGAAGGATTCTAATATCCTTGTGTTGATAGAATTTTTGATATTCCAAGGAGAGTAAGTTATTACAGTAAGTAATTTATTAGGATTTTTTAATGTGTGTAGGGGTCACATTGCCCCACACGGGAGAAGCGTTGAATTGGTCTGATTATTTGTTTGTGGAATAGAATTTTATTGGGGATATTGAGAAAAAAGAGTTTAGTGTTTGGGATGTTGAGTGGGATGCAGTTATGGATTTTAGCCCAGCTTTTATCAATGATGAATTGTATGTGATTTCCAAAAGTGAATTTTGAGTCCAGGAGTCCAGATCCTTTTTAAAAATAATTGTTTTGGATTTATTAGTATTTGTAGCAATCTATCAAAGGGTCATTCATTTTTGCATTTTTTTAAAATGCGATTGTAAAGATTTCGATGTGTGGAAACCTAGAGCCGTCTCTTGCAGAAAAACTGAGTCGAACATTTAAATGTAGAAGTGTGAATCGAGTGGCAACAACTTGAGAGGCGAAGATAAACAAATAAGTTGTTGGGATCAGCCGTTGCATTTAGATTTGTGTAATTACGAACTGTTAATTTTCTTAATGACTGTACTTTTTTGATGTAATTTTGTGGTCTTTTTAATGTGTTCACTAATCGTAGCTGACCATCAACATGTTCTGCCAGTCAAGACATAATACTGTTCTTTGAATTTGCTATAAATATTTTTATTGAAATCTCATTTTGCACTCATACGTGTGGAAATTCGTATATTTGTAATTCGTACAACCTCATTTTTCTTAAAACGCAATTTAAATGTGCATTTACGAATCCACACCAAGAGACACCTCGTGTTTGTTGATCTTGATAGACAGTTTCCTATCTAGTGGTAATTAAAAATGCTTTCGCCGATACAAATTAAAGAAAAGCCTTATGTGTGTGAAATTTGTCAGAAGACATTCTCTCACACCGGTAGTTTAAAAGAGCATCAGCGTATTCACACCGGTGAAAAGCCTTATGTTTGTGAAATTTGCAGCAAAGCTTTCACTTATAGTAGTGTTTTAAAAACACATTTGCGTGTTCATAATAACGAAAAGCCTTACGTTTGTGAAATTTGTAACAAGGCATTCTCTGACAATAGTAATCTAAAAGGGCATTTATCTGTTCATAAAAACGAAAAGCCCCATGTTTGTGATACTTGTGGCAAGGCTTTCAATCGAAAATCAAATTTAAATGCCCATTTCCTTATTCATTCAAATGTAAAGCCATATGTTTGTGAAATTTGCAAGAAGGCTTTCTTTTCTAAAGGTAGCTTAAACAAACATTCAAATCATCATACCAACAATAAACTTTATATTTGTGAAATTTGCAACAAGTCATTCTATACAATTTCAAATCTAAAAGGTCACATGTGTGTACATAAAGAAAAGACATATGTTTGTAATGTTTGTACTAAAGCTTTCTGTGAAAGGGATGATTTAAAAAGACATCAGCATATTCATATCAACAAAAAGCCTCATGTTTGTCAGATTTGCATGAAAGTTTTCCCTTACAATAGTGGTTTATTAACACATTTGCGTACTCATACGAAAGAAAAGCCTTATGTGTGTGAAATTTGTC
The DNA here is from genome assembly GCA_019974015.1 of Nephila pilipes. Lineage (NCBI taxonomy): Eukaryota > Metazoa > Arthropoda > Arachnida > Araneae > Nephilidae > Nephila > Nephila pilipes. Next base: position 9,038 of record BMAW01018266.1, on the reverse strand, counting down.
AAAAAGCTTATTCAGAAAAGAGTGCTTTAACTTATCATCAACGCCTTCACATCAGTGAAAGGTCTTATTTTTGCGAAATTTGCAACAAGGGTTTCTATTATATTAGGAATTTAAAGTCACATTTGCGTGTTCACAGTGATGAAAGGCCTTATGTTTGTGAGATTTGCAACAAAGCTTTTACTCAAAATTCTCTATTTAAATCGCATCTTCGTATTCATACCAAGGAAAAGCCGTATGTTTGTGATGTCTGCGGTAAGGCTTTCTCTCGAAATTCCTCTTTAAAAACACATTTGCTTATTCATTCAAATGAAAAGCCTTATGTGTGTGAAATTTGCAAGAAGACTTTTGTTGCAAGAGCTCGCTTGCAGTCACATTTGATTGTACATACCAACTATAAACCTCATGTTTGTGAAACTTGCAGCAAATCTTTTTCTCGATATTCTGATCTAAAAGTTCATATACGTGTTCATACTAAGGTAAAGCCTTATGTTTGTGATGTTTGCAACAAAGCATACTCTCGAAATATAGATTTAAGTAAACACATACTTATTCATGATAAACAGATAGCTTAGATTTATACAGTGTGATAATAAGGTTCTTATGAAATGAAAAATTAATGTAAATTTAAGTGAAAAAATATCCAATTCAAATAAAATATTTTTATGTCACTGGAAAGTTGTTTGTATGAAAATAAATTGTTTCTTGATTTGCACTTGTAACTTTTTGGTTAAAATTCATTATCGTATGTCCCTGGGTGATTGGCAACTTTTGGGTTTGATAACAATTTAAGGTACTTGTCTATTTTAGCGGTGCCCGATAATTAATGGCCAAGTGATTAAGAAATATTCCCGAGTTTATTGTATGAAAAGATAGGTTGGTTGGATCCTATTTTAGCTGGCTTTGTGATGTCTGGTATTTTTTCTGTTGGAAATATTTTGCCAAATGTAGCTACCCCGTTTTCTCTTCGTTGTGGTGGCTGTAGGCGAGGCAACTCTTTTGATTTTGTGATATGAGTGGGATTCCAGTTTGCCAGCTATTTTTTTTATATATATACCTCTCTCTGACCATGTTATTCTTCACTATGGTGGCTTTCGGTGGGACAATGCTTTCGAATTTGCCGTATGAATTGGAATTTCAGTTCACCAACTATTTTTTTTATATACCTCTCTCTGGATAATTTGTCTCTGGCGCCATTAAACCCCACAGTCACACACTCACTCAGCTGTCCCTGGATGTTATTTTTTTTTGCTGATCACGGTTAGTAGATTTTTGTGCCTCCGTTTCGAAACCAAAAATTTGCATTTTTTTAGTATTTTATGTTACACTTTTTTAACCATTCATTTTTATTGATTTTCATTTGTTATGAATTTTGGCACTTAAATTCCAAAGCTTAGACTTCTCAGATTTTCTAGAACATTTTGAATTGTCCGTCAATGCGTTTCTAAACTAGTTTGAATTCTATAGTGTTTCACTAATCCTGTGTTTGTGTATTATTAGTTTTTTATTCCGCTTCTGTTATTGGATAACTTCTGCTATTTGATTGATGTTTCTGCTTTTCATAATTTTCCGTAGTTTCTCCTGAGTACAAGTTCTTTCCAAGGCTGCTTGTTCGAGTTTGAAAGAGGTGAGTGAAGGATCTTTAAAAATTTATCCAGTTTGAAAACCCCGCTCAAAGCTATGTTTTCCCAACATTTGTGTTCTGAAACACAATGCCATCTTTTCCAAGCTTCCTGAACTTTCAAGATTGAAAAACCTGATTTTGGTGCCGATTTGGCACAATTTTTGAAAACTGGCCTAGAAGCCAACTAAAATAGGATTGCACCGATAGGTTTCAGGAGTTAGGCACCAATTTTGCGTGATCGTAATTTGACGGGCGCCACTATAAGAGACAAGTACCCAATTTAAATATGGCAATTTAAGTTATGGTAATCCTGATGCATGTAATATGATGTGGAAAATTTGCATATGTCACATGTTCTTTATTCTTGATTGTTATTTGTCAAAAACATTCAAGAATAAAGAACATGTGCACAATGTTCAACCATCTTTTGTGATATCAAGATTTGCTATTTGTTTCTTTGGTGGGTTGTTGTGAAAGATTAAAGAATATCGGAAATGTATAATTTTCGTTCTTTTTATGATTTGGAAGAAAGGGTAAAATGAGGTAAAATCATGTGTTACTTATGCATTATTACTAGAAATATATAATATTGCTTAATTATAGTTATTTATTTATAACAATTTATGGTACTTTTCCATTTCACCGGTGCAAGCAATAAAGTTGCCAAAAATGATACAACGAATGCCAAATGGAATATGTGTATGTTGTTTGTTGTCCCCAATAAGGTCTGCTTGGCAAGATTTGCACTGGCAAAATGGAAAAGTACCCTATTATAAATGAAAATTATTTAAAAATTGAATAATTTTTATTTGTAAATAATAATTGTTATTAAGTAATTATTATCTAACAGTTTTTATTTATAAATAATAGTTTATAAATAAGAATTGTGTATAATTCTTATTTATAAATAAGAATTGCTTATAAATATTTCCTATTTATAAATAAGAATTGCTAGTAATTAATTATTTATAAATAAGAATTGTTTATGAAAAATTCTTATTTATTAACAATTGTTAATAAATAAGAATTGTTAAGAATTCTCATTTATACAATATTGTTTGTAAATAAGAATTACCAATTTATTAATAATTTTATGTGTATATATATAGGAATTATGAATAATTCCTATGTTTAAATTATTACTATGAATACATAACAATTATTTGAGACATTTATAAATATGTTTTTTTTACATTTTAATGTTCACATTTGATTCCTCTAATTGAATCTGTACTATTTTGATTTGCTTCTCATTTGCAAAGTCTTCATGATGTCACTGCTTATGTAATGCAAGTTTGGCGGCCTTTCTACAGAGTGGGCCAAGGGACACCCGATACTGAATTTTAACCAACTTTTTGAACAACATTATTTTTTTTTGCAACTAAATATAATGAATAATCCACTTAGTTTTAAAAAATATGTAACTGGTTCTGTAAATGATTATATTTATTCTGGAAAGGTTTTATGTAGCTGATGTTTTCCTATTCCAAAATTCACATACCATCTGTGATTACGATTTCTTTTGTGTTAGATCAATGGCATTATTATGTTGCCTAAATATCTCTTTTATTTGTAAATGTGTAAAGCTGCCATTTTGCACACTTTAAATCACCAAGTATACAATCACTAGGGGATGACGTACTATATACATTAAGAAATTAACATTATATTATAAATATATAATTTGCAGTTGATTGGGGTCATAACCATACCACTTAATTTCGATGTCAAATTAGCATATTTTGCTCTTTTCGTGTCTGTAATAATTAGTTTTGTAGGACTGCTGTATCCTCTAGCCTTTAAATTTCTTCTATTTATTTCCAAAAAGAAAAAAAAAACCATTTAACTTCTTTCTGATAGCCATGATGCAAGTTAAAACCCATATATGTTAATCAATGAACATAATCCTTATGTTTTCAGATGGGGTGGGAATAGTATTTTCTTCTTTTTGTATGTCTATAAATATCTCTTCTTTTGTAATGAAACTGCTCATTTTATTATAGACTTTCTTGTCTTATGAATAAATATAGTACAAAAATGTGCACGTCTTGTATAAATTTCAGCTTCATTCTTTAAAATAATATTATATATATGTAATGATGAAATAACATTAAAATTTAATTATAAATTCTAATAAATTTTGATTTAAACCCATACAAAATTTATATTAATTTGCTGGTATGATTTATTTAAATTGTATATAGAAACTTGATCTAATGATTTAGTTAATATTCTTGAAAAAAAAAAAAAAATTTTTTTTAAGCAAGCACATTATTTTAAAACATATTGTTTAACAAATGTTACTTGTTTATAGTTTTAAGATATATATTATCCAATATAAAATTAACACAACCAAGGGCATAGCAAACAATTTTTCATGAGTGGGAGGGGGATATTTCCCTCTTCAACTCATGAGTGCTTATTAAAAATATTGGCTGGTAAAATAAAAGAGTACAATTCTTTTCTGGCTTAGATTATGAAAATTGTTAAGTTTTTTGGGAAAAGAATTTTAATTATTCTTCAAAAAATAAAGAGAAAAGGAAATCTTAAAGAAAATGTCACTTATTTTGGCACAGTATTTCTGAATTTGAGTTCAGCTGGATCAATATTGCTCAAAAAATTTTAAATCGGAAAAAAAATTCGCGAAGGGGGAGTTATGCACACACACCACCAAATTCATTGTAAGGTAAAATACCCACACTTTCACTTAAAAGATAAAATCCATTTTCATGCCTCTGAAGCTATAGTAAAATACAAGAATCCAAGGAGTGAGTTAATGTTTATAGGGTTGTATTTAGAAATAAACAGTATAAATATTTTGAGGAAATTCTTCCTTATGAAATTACATAATGCTGACAATTATTTTTTTTTTGTTGCATGCTTGCTGTGTAATTTTCATGCATACTTAATGCAACATAGTTAAACTTGGAATTAATGTAATATTTCTATTTATGTCAATTTTTTTATATATTTATTAATGTCTTTCATGCCTCTGAATCTATTGTGAACTGCAAGATATATGTAAAAGAACAATAATCCAACAAGGAAGAGTGATACTTTTCTACCACATTTATTTAGTCTCTACATGCCAATTATACATAAACAAATATTTACAAGGGCTTCCAAACTACCCACATTTTTACTATCCCACTTTAGCAGTGAGGAGAAATTAAATCCAACCTTGCTTTACTCTTTCAAGAACAAAACATACTCTGAAATATTACCCATGAACCTGTGCACTGTCACTTAAACGAGACAAGGCACCTCCTGGCAGTATCCAAATAATTTATTTCCAACAGTAAGCAGTGAGTTAATGTTTATAGGGTTTTATGTAGAATTATTCAGTATAAATATTTTGGGGGAGCTCTTCCATATGAAACTTTACATAATGATATTTTTTTTTTCTGACATGCATACTGTGTAATTTTTATGATTACTTGAGTAATGTAACATAATTAACATATTATTAATTGTGTCAGTAATTTTTTTTTTGTTAATGTATTAACAGTCAAAGGAATACGAGTGTCATCGTATTTCATTCAATTTCAACTTAAATGAACAAATATTTTACATTTTTTTTTATTCCTTTTTAATAATAATATTACGTGATTTAGAAACTAAATTGAAATGTACAATCTCGTTAGTTTTTCTCTTTAATTTTCCCTTTCATAATTTCGAAACCCATTATGTAGAGTGAGGCTCATGCATGTTAATCTGTCTAGGTCCTAAGTTGTGCCATTGGTGTGGAAGTTTAGGAATTGAGGTAAAAGTACTGGTGAAGTCTTCATATTTGACCAAGACTCAAAATTACGAGGTCCGTCGCCAATAGTCCTCGTGTTGCTTTTCAGTACAAAGTTAATAAACAATCATGTTTGATAATTTCAGTATTAATTAATATGTGCAAAGTCCTATTCTTTGTTGTATACGCTAACTTTTTATTAAGGTTATGTATAATACACAAGATTGCATAGATGTTTTATTTATTGATTTTTTGTGCTGACTTGCTTGTGTGTAAATGTCAATTTTTATTTAGTATCTTCCTTACTTGGAACATGTTTTTGTGTTGGGATTTTAATGTACTTTTGTGTATTGCGGTGTTTTTGTATTGTAATAAATATTTTTCCTCATGTTTAGGGCCTTTGAATTTTTTTGTGTACAAAATTCCCATCTTTTAAAATTTTTTTGAATTGTTACTTTTTGTTTTATGTTAAATATATTCTTTCTTATTATTACATTTGAGACTTTTTTGAATTGCCAAATTGAATATCAATTAAACTAAATGCAACCCTTGATCGAATTTTTTTAAAAGCTCGGTGTTACATTTTATAATTAGTTACGTCGTTCAAAAACTCAGTCAGATTCATTCACAATTTTCAAAACTATAATTTTATTGATAAGATGAAGTTTTTTATTCATTAATTCTTTCAGAATAAGTGATTGTATGTTTACAGCACAACAGCCAAATCTGGCCTTGCTGCACCAAACATTCGTTGAAAACACTTCTAGAAATATTAATGGTCAAATCGAACTTTGATAGAGCCCCTTGGTGATTTTTTTTTAAATCGCGCCAAAGCGCGAAGTTTGAAAATCGTTTGAAGATGGAAACGGTAAAAAACATGGCTTCCGTGGGGGGAGATTTTTTTTTGGAAGAAAAAGGGTGGAATGAGGAGGAAAGAAGTTCTGTAAGGGAGGAACGGGGGAATCGGAAAGGAAGGTGAATGAACACTAACTTTTTTTTTCTCCTGAAAAAAAGGAGCGTTAGTGAAGCAAGTGTGGATGTAAAATCGTTATTCTTTTATCGAGGGAATGGCAAGAAAGGGGAGAAAACAATGATTTTTAATGGATTAGGAATGATTTCGAGAGATAAAAAGGATTTTTTTTTGGCTTCGAAAAAAAATCGGAATGTTAAAGAAAGGTTTGAATTTCGTAAAAATGGTATTTTTTAAATGAAAAGAGAGGAATTGTTTTAAAAAAATCAGCAGAATGAAGGATCGTATAAGAATACAAGAGGAATCGTAATATCATATGAAATAAGAATGGAAACTCTTTTTTTGACCGTTACAACCTTCGCAGATTTACAAGAAATGGAAGAAAGGAATGAAAAAACGCTTACCTCATTTAGAAGGAACTGCTTCATCACCAGGCGGGTATATAGCGACGATAGCGTGAATGACTCTGTGTTGATGTCATGATGACGCTTTCGCCGCCATATGTATTCGGCTAGGTAGTGATCAAATTGGTCATCCGCCTTTTGATTGCCGCGCCGGAAAGATCTTTTGATGGCCGACCAAGTTCCTTCTATAGAATTGGTATGGGCTCCTGTTTCGGGGTCCTTAAAGATGAGACTGTGGTTGACCTTTAAAAGAACGAACCCCTCGTCCGAGAGGCATTCATAAGCCTTCCAACAGTCCGAAACAATAACGGACCCCGGTAGCACCCACTCTTTGATAACTGCCAGTAGCTCTTCTTTAGTCCTGGAGTCCACGACTTTAAAAAAACAATCATTCGTTCCTCTCGCAACACCACCAAACACCCATGTACCCTTCACAGGCTTACCCCTTCCATATTTCATTTTTCCAAATTTAGATTCATCAATCTCCACAATCACACCCTCACCACCAAGTTTTACACTTTCATCCATCACATTCAGCAGACGCACTTCACGACAAAAACTGAACCAATCGGACACCGTATTTTGACTAATCTGTAATTCATCTGCAGTCGCCTTATTCATAGCCTTGCAAAACCACATTCGCGTCACAAGCATAATTTCAATCAAACTTAAATGGCTACTTTCAAACCAACTTCCACACCGGAGAGACTTTCTTTTTTTGTGCTCGTTACCCTGTCCATGTTTCCGACACATCCATACATAACCATCATGCAAACTCTTTTGTTCTGTTAATTTCATCTGATCACCACAAACACAACAATTAACATTTTTAGCAATTAAACCCTCTTTCATACACCATTCATACCTTGGAACTCCAGGTAGTTGAAGAAGGCAGTTGTTGGAGCTTGAAATCTGGTAATTTTTGACATTGTAATTTTCCAACGGTCAAAAAAATTTAAAAAACAACTAGTGAAGCGGAACGAACCTAGCGTGGGGGAAAAGGATGCAACGGAAAAACCGGTCCCTTTTTATAGATTTAGCAGGGTTACAAGAAAAGAATTGTATGGTTACCATATTTGGCGACTTATCGCCCAAAAAAAGTTAAAGCACGCCAGGCCCTCTCAAACTTCGATTCAACCATATTAATATATTTACAATAAAAAATATTAAACCTTTGAACTGAAGACCATAATCGAATTAAAATATTAATTTGCAGAATGGGAAAAGTAAAATATGTTCTTTTAAAAATAAGACAGTTTAAGGATAAATGTACACACATCAATACCTACTTAGGAAATAAAACACAGCAATTTTTAGTTGTACTTTTACTGAACAAAATTGCATTAAATCTACATTAGAAATTCAAAATAAACAAGTATTTTTATAACATATAATGTATTGAAAATTTCCAATTTACAAGAAAGGATACCAGAAGTTTATATTCGCCACATAATTTTACTCTGTTAAGCATTAATACAACTCATTTACACCACAATTTAATAATTTTTATGCAAACACATATCTATTGATATACTTATTTCATGCTAACCCATATTTATAAAAATTGATATATTAAAAACTTTATGTTCATTATTAAATAAATAACAATAGATTAGTTTTGTTTCAACACATACTTCAAAAGAAAAAATATATTAATCTTTAACATATTTAAGGGATGAGATGTACAATTTGTAATACTAATCAGAAAATTTGTCGAAAAAGCACCAAATACTGTTAATTAAACTTAGTAGTTATGATTAAGTATTAGGCATAAAATTAATCTTTTGTACATTATCACTAATTCAAAGGTAAGAATATCTATGAAGCTCTTGAATTCATTTTTTATGTTACAAGGATTTTATTTGATTCAGATTCTCGCTGTTATGAATTTACGACCATACACATTTCTGAACTTTTGTTTAAAAAACTTCTATATAGTAAATTTACCTAACTATGAGGTTATATCAGTGTAATGATGAATAATTATTTAAATTTCATATAAACTAAAAAGAAGTTCATACATATAATCAATTAGGGTTAATTTTTACAATTCTAAAATCCAGGAATAAAATACATTCTCATTTTATAGGAATATATACAACATTATAAACAAAGTTTATTATATCTTTCAATAAATGCACATGAATTGCATTGAGAAAAGAAAAATATTACAGGATAATTTGATGCATCTGTGTCCTGTTCAATTTCAGATTCATTTCCTGTATCATTTCTTTCAAACCTTTCCTCATTGTCTTCCGTACAGTTGATGAATTCGTTCCAAAACTCAACATTATCCCTGTTCAT